>ML802202.1:10245-36864 GCA_009831015.1 Picea engelmannii | reverse complement strand
CAAACATGTTAACAAAGGGAGTAACCAGGGAGAAACTGAGTTCTTGCTCAGTTTCAGTTGGTCTTCAAGAATGAAGATGAAAATGAGAAATTTGCCAGGTCCAAGAAGGTTCAGAGTCCAGCATATACAGCAACGGTGGAGTTGTTGAGATTAGTCTCCAAGTGGGAGATTGTTGGTTGTGGAGCCTGATTATCTTCCTGATTTATAGGTCTTTTACTTTCAGCCATGTTTATACCCCATGAAGTATTACACCCCAGAAGTATGTACACTCTTCCACGTGGGGGAGTGCAGAGGGGGGTACCCCCTCTGCAGGGTCTGGGGGCAAGCGGGGGTTTGGGGGCGAAGCCCCCGAAGAAAAAATTGCCTTGTAAAAGTATATTGTAATTTCATTGTAAATCTGGACCGTTCATTATAAGGTCGCAGATCTAACGGTAGAGATTATGTTAGGGTTTTTTGCCCTAGAAGGCAACCCTATTTTATGAGGGAAATGTATCGCGGCTATGGATGGTGGTGAATATTGTATTCTGAGAGAGGAGACTATGAGAGAAAGAAGAGGAAGTTACAATGGGTTTTGCTGTAGGTTGTGTCCTTCATTTGCTGGATAATAATAAAGGAAGGACCTGACAATTTCTCTAGTGGACGTAGCCCACACTGGGTGAACCACGTAAATCTGTGTCTCTCTTGTATTGTGTGTCTTTTGTGTTTTGTTTCTACATTTGTTTTATTTTATTGCTCTGCGGTCCTGTTTTTCTAACACGCACCTTCATCCACATCCACCACAGGGGTTCCCGCGTAGCAGTCCGACCATTCAAGCTAATCCAAGTGGCACCAGGAGGAGACCTCCACGTCCCAGGAGGTAGAGTTGACTAAGGCTATTCCTGATCTCTAGATAGTAGTTATTGTAGTTGCTGGAGGTGGTTAAACATTGTCTCCGCTATAAATGGAAAGTCCGACAGAGGACTAAAAGCATGTCAATTCACCTGCAGGACAGTCAGGGGGCCGATTGCGTCTGCCAGAAGCGCACGATCGTCCGGAGTCTGCATGCGCAGACTGTCAGAAGCCATGCAAATATAATGTTTTTATTGTTGTTTCTTGAGTGCGGTTGCGGGGGGTTTTTGTTGGAATATATGAAGGCGTTTTCGCCATGATTTTGTAGGGGGATGGATGGTAGAGTGAAGCTCCCGATTGTAAATTTTTAATAGACACTCTAGTTCTCTGGTTATGCATCTGTATGTAAGATTTCTTGTTTAATGACAAACAGTTTTCTTACCCCATCTAGTTTTCATCTCATACTGAGGGAGTTCATGATTGACTAATTCACATGAATTATTGTGATTGTGTTACGATAAAGGATTTATTGTTGCATTGTCGTATTCTCCGATTTTCTGCGTTTGAATGCAAGAAGATCTTGCGTTTAGATGTTTTCTCCTACGGTATGTTAGAAACCTGTTGTTTACGGCAGACCTTTGTAATTATCTTATACAAGACTTCCCCCTATTCACCCTTACTACAACTCACTGTCTGAAGTTTATCTAAGACCTCATTTTCCCATGCATGCCTGGCCTAGTTTCAGAGTTAGAACAATATTGTTTTGAGTTAACTTCCATTTGATTACCTCCTTTTTATAAACAAATCGTGACATAAACTGATGGGCGTTGGGCTCTGCTCCTGCTGCAATCCAAGAGTGACTTCTGACGCTAACATTTATGGCGCCGTTGCCGGGGATCGAAGTTGAAAATTTTCCTCGAGATTGAACGACATTGAGCCTCTGATTCTGAAGGTGCATCAGGTATCAGAGCCTTTGAAGATTGCTACTATGCACCTGGTGACTCCATTGTGACGACTCCACTGTGGTGAACCTGCCGTGTTAATTGTGGCTTTCATAGGCAGACACACGCGGTCCCATCCACAACTGCCTCTAGCTACACCTGAAACTGATCCGGAGGTGGTTCTCAGAAAAGGAAAGGCCTCTGAAGGAGAAGCTTTCGCCGCCAAACCAGGTAATCTGCCATCTCCTTTTGTAGGAACTCCATTTTCTCCTCCTCAGTTTCTTAGCAGACCCTTTTCTGAAGCTTCCTGTTTCCTAAATTTTGGGAGTGTTCCGGTTGAGTTTCCCCCCCTGGTCTGGGATTGGAGGGAGAAATCCTTGTCACTCCCCTCTCCCTTGAAGCTGTACCTTGGCGTAGACCCAGGACCACAAAAGATTTCCCCACTCCTAGCTTTACCACTCCTCCTCTTGTTACTGTTGCCGCTTCTACACAAAGAGAAGCATCTGCTAGCTTAAGCCCATTAGCCTTCTCCCTAAATCCCCTATTGTTTCCCATTCCACTTAGAATCTCATCCCCAGTATCCCCTTTTCGAGCTCCTTCTCCTCCGAGTTCTCCTCCACATAATATCCCTATGGTAGGAGAAAATCCCCCTATGACCAGAATGGAGGCTATTGTAGCCGCTAGCTATGCTCCCCTTGTGTTACCTCAGCCTCTCAATGCCCTCCCAACAGATGGTTACCTCAAGCAACTGCCCAAGTTTACAAGTGAGGGGGACATAACTGCAGAAGAACACCTAGAAGCCTTTTACAGTTTTATAGATGATAATGTTATCATGCATGCAGACGTATGGATGAGGATTTTTGTCCATAGTCTTCAAGGCGAGGCTAGAAAATGGTTTAAGGCCCTGCCTCCTGGATCTATTGATGGGATCGAGTCTTTGGATAATGCCTTTTTGAGACAGTGGGGAGATAAAAAAGACTTCATGTATTACATGACATAGTTTGGGTCTTTGAAGAGAAAAGAAGGAGAGTCTGTCTCTGACTTCTCCAAGAGATTCAATAAAATGTACAATAAAATCCCTACTGAAATAAAACCCTCCGAAGCCTCTTCAAAGATCACTTATGCCAACGCCTTTGATCCCGATTTCTACCTCCTGTTGAGGGAAAGAATAGCCACTACTCTGGCCCACATGCAGGATGCAGCCGTGGAGGTAGAATATAACATATTGGCTGTTGACTGACTCAGGAACACTGCTGATAGAAACATATCCAGGAAGAGGCTTGAAGCCTCCCCATCCGGTTCCTCTCCCTTGCCCCTTCAGACAGATGAGACAACTAGAGTGCTAAAATAACTTTCTGCCAGGATGGAAAGGTGGGAATTAGAAGGGAAGCCCATGTATAGAAAACCCCAAAATACAGATAGCAGGGGCTTCAGGAAGCCTAATAACAATGTGCCACAGGCTTTCCCAAGGGAACAAAAGAGTAGAGATAGAGATGATGAGAGGATTCAAACCCGTCTCCAGAACAACCTAGTTTCTCATGAGGAAGGGGAGGGGGTGAATGAACTCGACCCTGAGATCCACTGCATCGAGGACACTTCCCTATTTCCTCATTTGACTCAATCTGCATATGAAGAATCCATTATCAACACTCAAATCAATGAGTTGAGTAGAGGGGAAAAAGCCAGCAACACTCCTAACAGATATAATCTCAGGTCAAAAAAGAAAGAAGGGAATTTTGATAGCCAGGATCAGCCCCTCATAGCAGAAAGGCCTACTAAAGCTGCAGCAACCACCACTAAATGAAAGAAAACTCAGAATACTTCGCCAGCAGCCAAGGAACCTGTCTCTGAGGTAAGGGAAGCTCCTAAGCCTATTCCCTCCTTTAATTTTGAGAATGAAATTCAGAAGATTAGAATCCCTGTACCCCTATCCGAACTAGTGAAAAATGAAGATTTCAAAAGGTCCCTCTCCAAGCTGCTACAATCTGAGCCCCCCCATCCTTCCACGGACTCAATAAATCTCCAAGATGAAAAGCCAGCAGTTGTCCTAGGGCCCATGGTAGAAGATAGAGATTATTCATCCCCTCCTTTCTACACATCCCTGAACATACATGATAAAGTGCTGCATAACTGACTCATGGATTCAGGGGCTTCCCATAACCTTATGCCCAAAATAATAATGGAGGAATTGGGACTGGAGGTGACAAAGACTTATCATGATTTGTACTCTTTCGATTCAAGGAGAGTGCAGTGTCTAGGAGTCATCAAAGACTTGGTGGTTTCTTTGTTTTAGCTGCCCATGAAGAGTGTGGTCATGAATATTGTGGTAGCTTATGTCCCCCCTAAATTCGGCATGTTGTTGTCAAGATCTTGGATTAAAAAGCTTGGAGGAACATTACAGATGGATCTCATGTATGCCACCATTCCATTCTTTGGAGGGGAACAAAGGAGGTTATATAGGGAAGCTCAGCTGGCCTACATTGTCAGTGATGAAGCAAACCCCACCAATCATCCTATCTTCACACTTGACACTGATTTGGGGTCTAGTTTATTGCAGCTCACTGGTGCTCCTGAAGACCCCGTCCAAGTCAGAAAACAGCCCAATCTTAATTATCAGATTCCCACTCCAACCATCTCTGTTTGAAATATGTTCTTCGACAGAGGTTCTTCTAGCGAAGGCGCTGGCGCTGGAGTGGTTCTCATATCACCTTGTCAAGAGACCATATCCCTGTCATACAAGCTGGAATTTGAAACTACCAACAAAATGGCGGAATATTAAGCTCTTGTTCTGGGTATGAGGGCTGCAAAAGAAATGGGAATTAAAGAGATAGCAGTATTTGGAGATGCTGAGTTGATTATCCAACAAGTCAGAAATGCTTATCATGCTAATCATCCTCGGCTCAGAAATTACAGAAATGAGGTATGGGACCTGATTGATCATTTCTTCTTGGCTTTTAACATTTCTTTCATTCCGAGGGGGGAAAACACTTCAGCCGATTCTTTAGCTGTCTCAGCTAGTTTGCTCAAAGTTCCTCTGCCGCCTATGGTCAAATATGATGTTGAAATAAAATATAGGCCCTCTATACCAGACAATGTCAAGCATTGGAAGGTATTCGAAGATGATCTGGAAATCGAAAAATTTCTCCAATCTGTTGATGAATTTTCTGCATTGCACATTGATCAGGATCCTGACCTAGAAGGTGACCCTCACCCTAAGGTTTTTTTAAATGAAATTGCTAATCACCAGATTATTCAGCTGCCTAGAAATCACATTCTGAGGGGACTAGTCCCTTTAGAAAGATTGTTCGATGGGAATGATGTGGCAGTAAAGGTTAAGGTTTCAAATGAAGATGCCGACACAGCTAAGTGTAACATTGGCACGCGGGAGGAGCCTAAGTTTGTCAAATTATCAAGCAGCCTGACCAATGAATAGAGGGCGGAATATACTGAGTTATTAAAGGAATTCGCTGATGTATTTGCATGGGCCTATGAAGACCTCAAGACTTATGACACATCTGTCATCGAGCACAAGATTCCACTGAAAGAAGAGGCTATGCCATTCAGGCAGAAGCTGAGACAGATAAATCCCATGTTGTTGCTCGTCATGGAGAGAGAAGTGAAGAAATTGTTAGATGCCCAAATCATTGTCCCTTTGAGATATTCCGAATGGGTGGCCAATTTGGTCCCGGTGAGAAAAAAAAGTGGAGAAATCARGCTCTGTGTTGATTTCARGAACCTGAAYAGGAGCTCAAAGAAAGACAACTACCCCTTGCCCAAYATGGMGAAAATACTGCARAGGGTAACKRGTGCATCTAGGATATCCATGATTGATGGTTTTTCTGGCTATAATYAGATATCAKTCATGCMTGAGGAYAGAGAAAAAATGGCCTTCACCACTCCTTGGGGCACATTCATGTATGCCAAAATGCCTTTTGGATTGATGAATGCAGGAGCAACATTTCAGCGAGCCATGGACATAGCCTTCATTGGGGAGAAAGATAAGTTTGTGGTGATCTATATGGATGACATAACAGTCTTCTCCAGGTCTGAAAAAGAGCACTATCGTCTAAGAAAAGTTTTTTTGAAGTGTCGAAGGTTTGGCCTATTCTTAAACCCCAAGAAATCTTTGTTTGCCATGAAGGAGGGGAAGTTGCTAGGCCATATAGTATCAACAAAGGGAGTAAGAATTGATCCCAGCAGGGTAGAGGCAATTCAGACCTTGTCACTTCCCAGATCTAAGAAGGAAGTTCAGGCCTTTTTGGGGAAGATTAATTTTCTGAGGAGATTCGTCTCAAATTTTGCTGAGCTGGTGAAACACATCACAACCATGCTCAGGAAGGGAAATGAAGTGAAATGGACCGCTGAACCCAGGGAATATTTTATCCAATTAAAAAGGGCATTGACTAGGGCACCTGTGCTGATCAGTCTTGACTATTCCAAAGACTTCTTAGTTTTTTCCTTCGCTTCTTTTGATACAGTAGTAGCGGTCTTATTGTAGAAAAATGAGGAAGGGCGAGAGAAACCCACTGCCTTCTTCAGTAAAGCATTAAGGGATGAAGAAATCAGGTATGAAATCATGGAGAAACAGGCCTATGCCTTAGTGAAAGCTCTCAAAGCTTTCAGAGTCTACGTCTTGCACTCAAAAGTGACCTCATATGTTCCTTCAGCTTCTGTGAAGGACATCCTTGTACAGCCCGACATAGATGGGAGGAGGAGTAAGTGGATAGCCAAGATCCTGGAGTTTGACTTGGAAATAAGGCCTACCAAATTGATCAAAGGTCAAGGCTTATCCAAGTTGTTGGCTGAAGAAAATTGCAAAGCCTTGGGGGTAGATTTCATCAATGCATGTTCAGAAAATCAGTAGAATCAGTTGTCTGATGTAGACCCTCAAACAAAACCCCTATTCGCTCAATGTCCTTGGTATAAGGATGTCATATATTTTCTGCAGGAGTTGCGGCCTCCAGATGGCCTGCAAAGAAACAAGGCAAGAGCTCTGAAGCTCAAAGCAATCAGATACTGCCTTGTCGATCAAATTTTATATTGGAAAGACCCCCTGGGGGTGCTTTTAAAATGCATGAATCCACAAGAGGCCGACAAGATCATGGTTGAATTTCACAGCGGCCTATGCGGAGGGCACCATTTCTGGAAGACCACAGCCTACAAAATCCTCAGGGATGGGTACTACTGGCCCACCATATTCACTAACGTCTGCAGAAGGGTCAGAGCTTGCATCCCATGCCAAAGATTTTCAGGAAAGCAACAACTCAAATCTCTGCCTTTAAAGCCTATAGTTGTTCCGAGACCTTTCCAGCAATGGGGCCTGGATTTTATTGGAGAAATCCACTCTGCTTCCAATGGGCAGCACAGATGGATCCTGACTGCCACAGATTTCTTTACTAAGTGAATCGAATCTATCCCCACCAGTAGTGCTTCCCACAAGGTAATTATTGGATTGCTGGAAGACCTCATCACAAGATTCGACTGCCCAAGAAAGATTGTTACTGATAACGTAGCCTCATTCAAGGCTGAGCCGTTAGCCAAGTTCTGTGAGCAATTTGGGATCAAACTGATTCACTCCACCCCATACTATCCCCAGGGCAATGGTTTAGCAGAGTCCTCCAACAAAAGCCTAATAAGGATCATCAAAAAACTATTGGAGAACAACAAAAAGGCCTGGGATTCAAAGTTGAAATTCGCTCTATGGGCCGATCGAGTGACCACAAAGAGATCTATAAGCATCTCCCCTTTCCAATTAGTTTATGGAGCAGAAGTTGTTTTCCCTTCTCAGCTAGCCATTCTTGTAGCAAAGTTCTTCCAGGATCATCAAGAAGAGCCTAATGACATGATCAGAAGAGTCCATCAACTGGTGGAAGTCCAGCAGGCTAGAGAGTAGGTAATGGATAGAATTCAGGACCATCAGTAGAAGGTCAAACTGGCTTTTGACAGGAAAGTCAAGAAGAAAGAGTTTGAGATCAGGGATTTGGTGCTTAAGTGGGATGCACCCATGCAAGATAAGGGAAAACACAACAAGTTTTACGCCCTATGGATTGGGCCTTTCAAAATCTCTAAGGTTTTCTCAAACAACACGTACAGGTTGCAGGATTTGGAGGGTGAAGAGGTTTTCAACAGCCCAATAAATGGGCATTTTCTGAAGAAATGTTTTGATTGAGCCTTAGACGGCTCCTTTGTTTGTAAATATTGTCCTTTTGTTTCTTTGTTTATTTTCATTTTTTATTTTTCTGCTTAGTAAATGACTCCATAGCCCAACAGAAGGCACCGAAGCTGCAAAATGAGTTCTTAGAGCATCACAGGGACGACTCTATCCCCCATGGAGCCTAATGTTAGCACCAATTCTTGCAAGCAGGGAGTTTTTTCCCAATTTCAAACCCTTGATGTAGAATACGAAGAAAGGGGGTGTGAAAACCCATTTCCAGTCCAAGGCCACAACCTAAGTGCCAAGCGCAGCCCATAGGAGAAGTCCATTTCAGGTTTAAAAATCAAGCGAGCGAGCAGTCTGATTTCAATGGCAAGGATCAATTGGCGAAGCAGATCAACGGTCGGTGGGGAATCCCAGTTGACAGAGTTACGTCGAGATTAGCGCGATGGATAGTGCCTATATTACATGCAAGACAGGTTATCAGCCGTCCATCCAAAGGACGTGTGGCGCGAGATCTAGTTGCGTCGGCATTTCGGCATTTCGGAGTTCGAAGGGTGATGGTTTCTCATCACTATACATCTCGAAACCCCGAACCCTGAAACGTCGAAAGCACCCAGAGTTGGGCCCACAGTCATGGCACTCGATCACAAGAGGCACAGACTTGGGAAAAGGGTGCTGGTGCGCACCATGTGATGGGACAGGCCCCAAGCCGCCGACGTCATATAAGTCGTCTGATCCAGTTGGGACAGGTGGCAACCAGACGGAGTTTCGGGAATTAGCATTTCGAGAGACAAGGGACCTCCCATCCACTACGGCAGAAATCGCCAAAATGTGAAATACCGATAAGTGCCTTTGAAGCTAAACCCATGGTCTTAGCGCCCGGTCACATCAAGCGAGCCTGGTAATGGAGGTATCCCTCTTCTAAAGTCAAAGGCCATCTCGACCATTCCTCTAAAGGACACGTGGCACACATCCGTGCTTTCGCGGTTTGGTTAGTCGAGATTTTGAGGAGGAAGTCCATCGCAAACTCCCGGCGCCAGAAATCCCGAAGGGATTGGGACCGTTCATCTGAGGACACGTGGTGCAATATCTGAGCCACGAGTGGGGCCTCCCTGCCTGTCATATCGCTTCCACGTTGTTCCCTCCTCAGTTCAGCGCCCTCTCGTATCCTGCCACATCCACCCACATGGTCCCTCCTCGGCGCATATTCCTCTCACCTCCCTCCAGGTGTCTCTCCCCCTCATTCATCTCCACCTTAGAGCCTTCCACCATTCACACGTACCCCTGTGCTCCACGTCACCTCCACCTATGTCCTTTTTAGACCGCATGACATCCCTCAGCTGATGTCACAGTTCCCGCCACCGCCTCCGCAGTGTTCACACCTTCACCCCCTTGTCGCACCTTCGTCCACATCCGCCACAGGGGTTCCCGCGTAGCAGTCCGACCGTTCAAGTTGATCCAGGTGGCACCAGGAGGAGACCTCCACGTCCCAGGAGGCAGAGTTGACTAAGGCTATTCCTGATCCCTAGATAGCAATTATTGTAGTTGCTAGAGGTGGTTAAACATCGTCTCCGCTATAAATGGAAAGTCCGACAGAGGACTAAAAGCATGTCAATTCACCTGCAGGACAGTCAGGGGGCCGATTGCGTCTGCCAGAAGCACACGATCGTCCGGAGTCTGCATGCGCAGACTGTCAGAAGCCATGCAAATATAATTCTTTTATTTTTGTTTCTTGAGTGGGGCTGCGGGGGGTTTTTGTTGGAATATATGAAGGCGTTTTCGCCATAATTTTGTAGGGGTATGGATGGTAGAGCGAAGCTCCCGATTGTAAAGTTTTAATAGACACTCTAGTTCTCTGGTTATGCATCTGTATGTAAGATTTCTTGTTTAATGACAGACATTTTTCTTACCCCATCTAGTTTTCATCTCATACTGAGGGGGTTCATGATTGACTGATTCACATGAATTATTGCGATTGTGTTATGATAAAGGATTTATTGTTGCATTGTCGTATTCTCTGGTTTTTTGCGTTTAACTGCAAGAAGATCTTGCGTTTAGATGTTTTCTCCTACAGTCTGTTAGAAACCTGTTGTTTACGATAGACCTTTGCATTTCTCTTATACAAGTCTTCCCCCTATTCACCCTTACTACAACTCATTGTCTGAAGTTTATCTAAGACCTCACTTGCCCATGCATGCCTGGCCTAGTTTTGGAGTTAGAACAATATTGTTTTGAGTTAACTTCCATTCAATTACCTCCTTTTTATAAACAAATCATGACATAAACTGATGGGCGTCGGGCTCTGCTCCTGTTGCAATCCAGGAGTGACTTCTGACACTAACACAAAGTAGATCCATAACAAACATTGAATGGTTTAATAGCTTATCTCAACACAAAACACTCAACACAGCTAGAAGATTGGCTACACAAGTGAAGATCATGGCTACAAAGTTGATGATGAGGTCAGAGGATATTGTAGACAATGTCAAGGGCCCCACACTAGTTCGATCCGCTACAAATCACCTCCAAAGTGCTACATTGCCAATATAAACACAAAATAATTAAAAACTAAAGTAAAGGACGAATAAAAAAAAGAACCATGAATTAGAATGTTGCCAGAAAATACAAGAGGAGACAAAGAGTGTTGCCTATGGGTAATTGAAGAGTTGGGGATGTCTGGCCTTCTACATGATCACAACAAACCAACCCTAGTAATAAACTCATTCACAACATTTGAGAATAGGTTCTCGATAGAGAAGAGAGAAAAACTAAATAAAAGGACAAATAAAAAGAGAACCATGAATTGGAATGTTGCCAAAAAAGACAAGATAAGACAAAGAGCATTGCCTATGGGGAGTTGAAGAGTTGGGGATGTCTAGCCTTCTATATTATCTCAACAAACCAACCCTACTAATAAAATCATTCATAGCATTTAAGAAGGGGTTCTTGGTAGATAAAAGAGAGAATGCATACAAGTTCTTGTGATTGTAATGTGTATTGTTCTAGAGAGCCAAAACACCATTGTAATTATATAATTATTGAGAAATAAACCTTGAGCATAGTAATTTGATGTTAGAGTTTTTCCTTTGGATTTTCTCCAACATAATCTCTGTGTCTATGGAGTATTATTATTGTGTGATCTCGGTTCTCTCTTTGCTTGTTTTAGTTCTTGTGTTAATTAATTCCAACAACATGAATTTAATTCCAATCACCAATTTGCTTGAATGTTGGGTTAAATTATTGCTTGTGCAATTTGTTAATTCCCTACAAAACACATACACCTCAATTTCTTCCTTAATTGAATCATTGGTTCTACATATGGCTTGATTCCTCCTCTAATTGGATTGCTTGTTGAACCTATAACTCAATTTCTTATTTAATTGCATTTCTAGTTGGTATCCACAATTCAATTGTCAATTATTTGAGTCATTGGTGTCTTTTTTGTTGTGAATTCTCCTTCATATATTTTTAGTGACATAATCTTGTGTCCTATGTAAACTATCCTCCATAGCCCAAAATAAAATCATGTCCCTTGTGTAAATGAACGAAATACCTCATATAGCCAACATTATATTCTATTTAGGCATAATAAATCAAAACACATACCAATAGCTCACCCTCAATCCATGTGTTTCATCAATTACCTACATGCACATATGCAAACATGTATAATGATGACAATATCTATTGTCTATAGTGAGAAACAATGACAAGTTATAAGTAATTGCATATTGTATTGTTTGATTATATAATAAATGTGCAAATGTATTGTTGATTAATACTTGGGCGTGAACAATTAAATAAGAAAAGCATGTTTTGAGTTGGTATTTGCATATTTTGAACATCCAGAGTGGGTTGTTTGGTTGGTACCTGTTATCTCACAAGTTGTAGGTTGGGAAAATCTTGATCCAACCACCAAAATGGCAACAACTAAGGGACACTATACCCAATGTCACCTCGATATAGGTCTCGCACTTCGAAGGTGACTAGGTCGGTCTAGGGAGGTGATCTCGGTGACCCTGGGGGGATTGAGATGGATGTAAGGGAAAGAAGAGAAGTACCCCCCTAAATGTCAGTGATGAAAGATGAAATATGGATTTTATGACTCGTCTCTAGGTGGTTTAAGGTTGCCAAGTCTTCGGATGCCTTCAAAGTGTGTTTGTACCTACCCGAGACATAAGAAAAGACACACTTGCATATAGTAATGTTAGGTGGAAAACAAGTTAAGATTGATGTCCCTAATTGCATAAATAATCAATGATATATATCAGCACATAAAATATAATAAGGGCTACAATATAAGTGATAAAATTCCAATTGAATAAGCACGAGAAAAGCTAGTAAAAACTAGTTTTGCTCAACAATGATAGAACAAGAATTTAGCACAAAAATCAAGGTTGTAATAAAAATATAAATGCAGTGGTATTTATCAGCCTTATGGGTGTAAAAAAATTATTATTACACCAAGATATTTAACCACTAAAACTTTCTCAAAACTTGTCAAAAGATGCATTGTACTTAGTAGATTATGTGGGCAGATTTTAGGCAACTTTCAATGGTTAAATTAGGAGTTATTGAAGAGTTTGGTTAGGGTTTTCTGCAACCCTAATGTTTGTAGGTTAAATTTGTAACAAAAAAAAGAAATACTTGGAGAAATTAAATGCCCTAGTGGCTCAATCAATCATTTATAACATAGATTTGATTCCACTAGGAACAACTTCAAAATCACGAAATTTCATGTTTCCAAAAGAAACAATTTTATATCTCCAATGCAACAAGTGATGACTAGTTCCTTTAATGATTGGGTTAATGGATTCAAGAAAATAAAGAGCTAAAGGTACTACCTCCTTGGGAGTGTAACTCCTCTTACTCCCCAAGGCAAGCATCCCTAGCTAGGGTTTAGGTTAAGAGGGTGTATGAACTTATACTTCTCTTAGCAAACCCTTGTTAAACTAATAAAATTTAAGCATAAAGTGATGGAGGCTAAGGCGGGGGTGTATTCCCTTATACTTCCCACCTATATCTATCAAAATAACCTTGTATTGAAACAAAATGATAATACTATGCAAAAATCCTTACCAATTCAATGAAAATGCTAAGATAAACCACCACAATAGAAAAGAAGAGCCTTCCAAGGCTCGCACATCACTTCCATCAACCAAATAACCAAGAAAGTAGCCATACACAAGAGAAAAAGAGAGAAATAACTAAATACAACGAAAATTTCAGTTTAAGTACCTCTCCAAGATGGGAGAGTTATGTTTTGAAATGAGATCTTATGATCTCTATTAATACAAAATGTCACCAAAATAGTTTGTCCACATAATTTTAGGGTAAACCAAAAGACTAGGGGTCAACAACCCTAATCTTTCCCATTTACACAAATAATATTAAACAATTCACTTTAAATTCTACTTTTTACACAAATGAAAACCCTAAGGGTGACGTCACCCCTTTAGGAGGGACGTTTTGGCACCTTTAGGCCAAATGTTGAGTTGGAGATGGTAGGGTTGGGCCTCCAAAGGTCACGTGTCTCCAATCCACCCGTCATATTCATTATCCAAGGGTTTCTTCCTTGAAAACGTGCCATGTTTAGTCGCCACCACCTCAAGCCCCTCAAGCATGACACCATGTCTCAAAAAATGATGTTTTGCCTCTCCTAGGAAAAATGTTTGGCATGTGAGGGCTAGGTCATGTCTCTCAAGTCATATTCTAGGCCTTCAAAGGTACATATCTCTCATCCGACATGCGGTCCCTTGGCATCCAACCTGTGGGATTCAAGCCCCATGGAAGCCCAAGGTAGGTTTGTTCCTCTAAAACTGTCCACCAACTAGATCCTGCAAAGACAAACAAGCACGCCCTCCAAGGATCTAAAGTCAAAATATCATGATGAGTAAATCAAATCAATAAATGAGCCACCTAAGCATGTGTATCAAATATTACCATGTCAAACAAGTAAGTTCTCAAAGACATTATGCGACTTGCCAAGCTTGGATATGGGAGGCTTGAAGAGGTGTCCTATTGGGAAGATCTTCCTTGGGTCAAGGAGCATTTCCCAACTGATCCCTCTCTAAGCCATGTAAATTGGATGAAGTGGTTAAGGATCAAAACTCAATGGGCATGGGGTTCATGACATACAAGGGGTTGTCGTGTCTCATTCATGGGTGCCTTTGTAGAGGGTGTGTGGCACCTTCATTTGTAATGCAATTTTTCTAAGCCCATCATTTTTCCATTCTTTGTTTCTTTCATGTTTTAAGGATGAGTTGAAGGCCACTATCCTAGCATGGTGTCCAAATAAAGATAAGGTCACTCACAAATACCTTGTGGAAATGAGAAGGTTGACTCGTGATGAGACCCACTTTCTCTCAACTAAGAGACATTACCCTGGATTGGTGGCCAGATGATGGTAATGTCATATCTCTAGATACCCATGATCATGATAGGCCATCTCTTGATGAGACCTCCTATCCTCCAACTAACCCCTTAGGCATTCTATCATTTATTTTTATGGGTCCCTCTTTTCTTACAGATAAGTGTTTCATTTCTTTCTTGGGGGATCCCTGGGAGAAGCATCTGGACGGATTTTATATAGGCTTTTATATTTTACCCAACATCAATCCCTCTGGGCTTTCAGCCCCTTCTTCCCATAGAATGAGGGACAACCCCTTCTTGGGTCAATACACACTAAAATACCAAGAGATAAGTAAATGGGGGGGTTTAAGTGATTAAAAGTGGTAAGTATGGTAGGGAATGGTACAATGTCTCTTCAAGGGAGTTCCTAGTAGAAAACCCATTCCCGAGGAAGACCACTTGCTAGGGAACAATGTCAAACACCAAGGTGAAATAAGGAAAAAGGCTTAATGTCCAAGCATATGTCATGAAATCTAAAGTAGTCTGATATAAAACATACTCAAATGCCTCAAATATTGAAATGACACTCACCATAATACCTTACTTGTACCTCATGGAGCAAGGCCCAATGCCTCTTGGAATCCATTTGGTGTGGTGGATGCCATCTGAAAATCAATGACCTTTGTGGTGGTGAGAAGGGTCTCCATTTGTGAAAACAGATACTGCTGGTCATGTAGTCTCTCGACACTCCATATCTGCAACCTGAGGGCCTCGAGACATAATCTCCTTAGTTATCCCACAAAACCGGGATAACAATACCCCTTTGGCATTGATCTTGGAATTCTATAGAACGCAAGTAAACCAAGTTTTGAAACCAATTACAAGTAGATTCATTGTTGCTTATTAGTGATTAGCATCTTAAAAGTGTTTGGTTTGAATATTTAAATATGCAAAGAATGTTTTAATGCTGACATAACGAAATTGTAGAGATAGATGGAGTGCATTGATTATTTTGACATAAAATAAGTGTAGAGACAACTAGCATAACATAACTCTAGAGTGGACTTGCTCCATTGTTAGGAATTGATCTCAACATTACAAGGAAACAAACCAAGCACTGAAACAAAATCTAGTCATAGATATTCATTCATGGAATGGATTTGTATTGAAGAAGCTTGAACTCATTTCAACAGAGAGTTATAGAGAAATTACTCTTTAATTTTTCAATGAAGATCCATGTTAGTGAGATAGACAAGCCATAAGCCTATTGTTTATGGATCATATGATATCATAACCCAAGTTCGAAAACACTTTGTGAACACACTGTATGGTAAAAACCTGCAATGGATACCAAGAAAGTGGAGAAGTAGTGCTGCAAGGTCTTGAGAGGAGTAGAAAACCTAAAATGGAGGGGATTCCTCATGAAGAACATAATAGTGAAAATTCAAAACCTAAGTCGACATGGAGAGAGTAGAGCATATTGAATTGACAAAAATGGTAACAACGTCGCTAATAATGAAGGGTTGGGAAGGACACTCAATAGACATTGAGCATGAAGAAGTAAACATTAATCTAGAAGAATCCAAAGGAGAGAAGCATTGAGATAAGAAAATTACAACTATCTTCATCTTCCAACATCCCATCTATGGTTGAAGTGAAATTTGAAATACCGACTTATGATGGTCAAGCTAGCACTGGAAAATTGAATAGCTAGTTGAAATAGTAATAGGCTTATTTTAGCATTTATCAAATGAAAGAAACACACCAAATTTATTTTTCCCATTTGAAGATGGTCAAACATGATCTATTGTGGTGGAAGAGCTATGTAGATGCATTGAGGATGGGGAAAAAGCCCGTGTTTACAAAATGGGAGGTTTCAAGACATTGTTGAAATCACATTTCTATCACATAGGCTACGAAGAGGAACAACACATGAAATGGAAGTACCTTCGACAAGAATATGGACTTGTTGTATAAGAATACACAATTGAATTTTGGTGAAGAAAATTGGAGGACTATTCAACCATATCCGAAGGCAATTACAATGTCTTGATGCGAAAAACATAGGTGAGGTGTGCAAGAAATCTCTCCACATCGAGTTGGACTTCAAAAAGACATAGCGACAAAAGAGCTAACAAGAGACTAGCAAGACCAAAGGAAAAAGGATTGCAACCACAAGAAAATAAGGAAAAGATCCCAATAGGCACTACAAACACTAGGATGTGGATGAGCACACAGATGAAAAGTGCTAGAAATATAAGTTGGATTTGCGTCCAAAATGATGAAAATCCAAGAAGGGAGCAAATTCAACGACCAAGACAAAATAAACATAGGTAAAAAGAACCTATAATGTGGATGAAACCATACTCTACACCACATTACAACATCCAAGGGCAAGTGAAGACACAAATGCACTATTCAAAATCAAAGTTCAAGTGAAAGAATGAAAAGTAAATGCATTGTTTGACAATGATTCTTAATGCAATTAATTGATTCATGTTCTAGTACAACCATGTTCTTTGAATTGGATCTAATAAAAGTCCATCATGAGAATCACCAAGATATTCAATATCGGGGTTGTTGTTAATGTTGAGTATGTTGATGAAGTAGAATGTGAAGTGGTGCCATTACATGCATATGAAGTGATGTTTGGAAACCCCTTATTATGGGATAGGGATGCAAATTTTTACAGGAAGGAGAACAAATATCACTCTATTAAAGGTGGTAAGTCTTACCTCATCAAAACACACAAAGGGAGAGGAATACTATCTCTAGTAGCAGCGAAACGAAGGAAAACAAGAAGATTGATCAAGACAAACAAGAGTTGAAGATACACGGTCGTCCAATTGATCCCAATGAGCCAAGGGGTTCTTTGTCTAAGAAAAGAGGGAATGCATAAAAATTCATTATATTGTAATTTTGCGATTGCTAAGAAATAAAGCATAAGGATATTCATTCAATGTTGGATCTTTTTCTTCGAGTTTCCTTCAAGTTAATCTCTGTGGCTATGGTGTATTATTTAATGATCATGGTTCTTTGTCTATGCGTTTTAGTTTTCACGTTAATTAATTCCAGCACCACAAATTTAATCCCAATCACCAATTTTCTTAATCACTAGGTAAAACTATTGCTTGTGCACTTTGTTAACTCCCTGCACAACACATACAACTCATTTCCTTCTTTAAGTGGATTGTTGGTTGTACATGAAACATGATTCCCCCTCTAATTGGATCATTGATTAAGCCTACAAGTTAGTTTCTCCTTTAATGGCATGGATGGTTGGTATTTACAACCCAATTGTCAATTATTTGAGTCAGTGTCTTGTTTGTTGTGCAAACTCCTTCATAAAACATAATTTTAGCGCCATAGGCTTGTACCCTGTAAGCCATCATACATAGCCCAAAATAGCATTATATCCCCTTGTGTAAACAAGGGGAATACCTCCTACAACCAACATTGTTCTCTATTAAGTCATAATAAACCAAAACGAATACCAATAGCTCACCCTCATGCAATGCATTTGATCTATTTTCTATAGCCCCGCACATCTATAACCATGTATAATTATGATAGTATCCATCGACTATAATGAGAAGCGATGACAAGTTAGAAGTAATTCCATCATGTATTTCTTGATTATATGATAAATGTGCATACATTTTGATTAAGTGATGTGTGTGAACAATTAAATAAGTAGAGTGTGTTTTGAGTTGTCTTTTGAATATTGTCAACTTCTAAAATGGGTTGTCTGGTTGGTACCCATTTGGCATTGAGCTTGGTATTCTGCATAAACCAAGTTTTGGACCTAATTACAAGAAAATCCATTTCTACATGAACGTTTTTATCGTCTTAGAAGTTCTAGGTTTGAATATATAAATATGCAGAGTATGTTACAACAATGGAATAACATAATTATAGAGACAAAATTTCGAATGCATTGTTTATTTTAGCATAACATAGGTGTAAACACCACTAGCACTACAAAAATCTATAGTGGACTTGCTCCATTGTTGGGAATTCATCTAAACACTAGCATACCCTCAAAGATGGGGAAAGGCAATGTCAAAGAGAACATAATAGAATACTTTTTTATAAGCATTGTATTTCATGAGCATCATAATGGCATATTAATTATTTGCATGCATAAAGGAGAAAATGAATACTTAACAAGAGTAAATTATTTAGATCAAAGTGTAATTGATAGTTATTTGTTAACAAGTATTTGACACAAAAATTGTTATCAAATAGAAATAGATTAAAAGTCAACTTTTAGTAGCATCACTAAGTACTACTAAATATAGAATAATGGATCAGGTCAAACATTCCATGTATAGAAATATGATTACAACATAGAATAATCTATAATTTTTTTCCCTCCCCTTCGGCAATAGAAAATGGTAGGGGTGGGCTAGGGATTGAGGTTGGATGATATAATTATGAAAGTGACAAAGAACATGAGTGTGCCTCTTCTTTTCTTTGTAGTGAGACACATACAATCTCTTTCATTTTTGTATAGCATTCGAAGGAGAATGATGGTGTTATTGCCATTCCTTCTATATTAGTAGTGTGTGACATTTCCGTGAAGGTCAATACTTGACATTCAATGTTACTAATGTCAATGGTAGACCTTGTTAAGGTTGTTCCTTGGGATTTATGTATAGTCAATGCCCAAGCCATATTAAGGGGTATTTGTTTCTTGCTACTCCGTTTTATGGGTGAAATTGGTGCATGCTTTGGTTGGGTATGGTCCCATGGAGGGCCAATGTATTTATCAAATGCCACAACAACATATGTTGAAAAATTTGGAGGGATATTTCTTGGTGCAAATACAATTTGCATGATCATTCCAAGAGCACCATTAACAAATCCTGCATAGACCCATAAATTGAAAGGTATCATAAATCATTGGCCTACAAATAACAATACTTGTTTTTCCAATTGATTATCATCCTGTTGGTGTGCTTCTGAACCACTTATTAATTTTGTGACACTTCACGCGATTGACATATTCAAGGATTGGAGCATGAACTTGTTATGGTTGTCAACAAGACTATTTGTTGCAAAGAGGTGGATTGAAGTGTCAAATGTTTGATTCTCTTTGATGGACAAGAATATGTTGGTCCTAGACTGAAGGAGCTTCCAGTCATCTATTGTTGGTGTATCACTGTGAATGTTTGTCAACATATGGCGGAACCAAACCTGGGTGACAACAATGTCCTATTATCGAAAGATTGTTTCCAAATTGATTACAATGGCAAAGGTTTTCCATAAACTCCTCCCTGGAGTTTCTCCTGCATAAAGAAGTTTGTCCATTATCGAAAGCAGTTGGCCCAAGCCTCCTACAAGAATTATTGAGTGATGACTGAATGAGTAGTGGTTCCTTTTTGGAAATTCCTCACGCAAATGATTCTCAATCTGCAAAAAAAGTTTAGATCCTATGAAGCTCACAATCTGCACAAAAAGTTTAGATCCTACGAACCTCATCTCATCAATTAGAATGTACTGAATATGTTTCATCTCTTTTTGGAACAATCTAAGGTACTGACCATGTAAATACTTCATGTCCTTGATAAGAATCCTAAGCTTTACATGTAGAGCGGTTACATGTATGTTAAATGTTGCAACTCCAATAAGAGAAAGAAGTAGTGTGTGGCTATGGCCAGATGCTGCTTGAGAAGATAGTGCTTCTTTGATGTATCTTATAAGGTAGGATTTCCCTATGCCTATAGTTCCTTGGATGATCATCTTCAATGGATCTTTTAGTTCTCTTATTCGTGAGTGTTATAGGATTGTGTCAAATGCATGTTTTTTATTTGTAGATAACGTATTTCTGGAAGGACATAAGGGATTCAGTTCTTGTATGACTTCCCGATTCCTTCGATTTTAGTTGATGAATTTTGGTGCAGTGTCCAATGTATTGGTTGTGGAGCCTGATTATCTTCCCGATTCAGAGGTCCTTGCTTTCAGCCGTGTTGATACCCCATGAAGTATTTACACCCCAGAAGTATGTACACTCTTCCACGCGGAGGAGTGCAGAGGGGGGGTACCCCCTCTGCAGGGTCTGGGGGGGCTATCCCCCCGGCTGGGGGGTCTAGGGGCAAGCGGGCCCCCAGCGGGGGTTCGGGGGCGAAGCCCCTGAAGCAAAAATTGCCTTGTAAAATTATATTGTAATTTCATTGTAAATATGGACCGTTCATTATAAGGTCACAGATCTAACGGTAGAGATTATGTTAGGGTTTTTTGCCCTAGAAGGCAACCCTCTTTTATGAGGGAAATGTATCGCGGCTATGGTTGATGGTGAATATTGTATTCTGAGAGAGGAGACTGTGAGAGAAAGAAGAGGAAGTTACAGCGGGTTTTGTTGTAGGTTGTATCCCTTCATTTGTTGTATAATAATAAAGGAAGGACCTGGCAATTTCTCTGGTGGACGTAGCCCACACTGGGTGAACCACGTAAATCTGTGTCTCTCTTGTATTGTGTGTTTTCTGTGTTTTGTTTCTACATTTGTTTTATTTTATTTCTCCGCGGTCCTGTTTTTCTAACACAATGTATCTTTTGATACTTATAGTTGATCCCCATGTGTGGGAATTGTCGAGTCCTCGAAGTCCCAAAATATCAAGAGAAGTGAATTGGATATTCCTTATACGGACGAATTTTGATAAAGATTGTCATTCATTCATCTCAATGTTTGGTTGTATGTTAATATGGGTATCCTCATATTTAGATGTTTTCTCATTGGGAGTGAGTGCAAGGATGCGATCAACATGCCATGCATGGTAGTCATTTCTTATGCTCTACCAATTAGTCAAAATATCTTCTTTTGGAAGACCCATGTCTTAAGAAAAGGAACAAAAGGGTTTATACAAAAGTATCTCACTCCAACAAAACTCAACAAATGCATTGGAATATTTGTTGGGTATTGTAGTAAAAAGTGGTCATACATGGACAATTGTGGGGATGTTTCTTTTTTTCCACTTTTCATTTTTTCGTGCTTGGTTATATGTCCAATGTTTTTCGAGGTCATTAATATAGACATGGTCCAAAAAAATAGGACAGGTCAAATATGCATCAATGAAATTGGATATAGATAAGCAGTTAGACAAATCATGAGAGACTCGGTGAAATATTTGGTGGCCAACATTTCGTTTGGTGAAGGTGTGGTTGCATATGATAAGGGGTAACTTTTGGAGCATATGGCAAGTTTCTTGGGCACTTATGTCCCGATATACAATTTCTTCTAAGTGAAAATGATGATAGGCATTTAAGACAAGGTCGTCTGGATGTGATGTATTTGCAATTTTGGTCAACATATGGTGATAGGTCTTTGATCTCCCCTTTTCTTTGGAAGCATATTTGGCATTGTATTCAAAACTGCATATCGAGAGAGGATTGGTTGGAAATCTACATTTTCTCACCACGTTTGATGTATGTTAGGATTATGGATGTTCATGCGTTCATCATTGTGTGTTGGGTGATATGACTTTTGGCCTGTTTCACCAATGTAGAGTGAGGACTCCATTCGTACCTTCCAAGGGAATTTATACCTGCATTCAAGGGGTAGTCCCTTTTCCATGTACATATGTTTTCCCAGTGCACCATGTATGTCTTTGAACTCAATTTACGAGTTTATCATAGTCCTCAAGTGGATTATATGTAAATATCTCCTATGTATCTAGAAAGCAAGGGTCAACTTCAATAGATTGATGCATATCCATGTGTGTGTCATGGTTTTCTCTAGGATTATAGGCTCTAACACAATTATCAAAGAAACTCTTTGCATCATTGATTTGATTTGGGTCTTCCCAATTCAATGTTTCCATCTTTGCATCATCGACAAGCCACAAAAAAACATGTATATGTGCAAAGCCTCGATGTTTCCATTCATATCTACAAAAGCAATATGAAATGATTAGTACAAAGGATATAAATTTTTAGGTTGGGTAGAGGTACTTTTTAATATTATAGATTGTGTACCTATACCGATAGTCTATTGCATGCATAATATTTTGTAGTATATCCTCATGGAAGATTGAAAACCTTTTGTGCATGTATGTGGCTACAATGTGCGGGTAGTTAATGATATTGTGGGTACCCCAATGCCGACAAAGCATTGGGTCAAGAATTTTGCCCATGTGCATAACTACCTGCAAGTTTGACCATTTTGTGTCTATTGCACTAAGAGTGAAAAACGAGGACGGGCATTGAAGTTGTGTGACCATTTTTGTTAGCTTGATCCTTCGTACAATCCAAAATGCTCTAGTCCCACGCAGGTGTGCTCTGAAGAGAATGACATGCTATGGGAGTTTGTCTGTAGGTAGTTCTTTGAGATCGGCACACAACTCTTCAATTGTGGTTGTTGTGTTATGATCTTGACTTCACTTCACAAAGAAGGTAGTTATCGCTTGACTTTGATGGAATATAATCAAGTTGTAGAGATAGTATCTAAATGGGGGATGGCTACTGAACCTATCTCCATGGTATCTCATACTGCATAGATATCAAGCATGATGTTCTTCAAGCGTGTTTGGCAAGGAAGGAAATCCCCAATTGGGAAAACAATGGAAAATGCCATGTCGAATAGACCCTTTGTGTTGTACTCATTGATTGGTGACAGGTCAATTGTCTCTAGTGGAACGCCTTTTGTAGTGTGAACAAATGCTTTTATCTTTTCCATTTTTCTTCCTATGTTAGGAAATACAAATGCAAAGGAAGACATTGGTTTCTCCTCATGGCCAATAGTGTGGTGTGCTATATCGGTGATATTTGACTCTTCATTAGAAGAAATGAAAGTTTCTATAGATACACAATGGAGGTGAGAGGACACATTGGTGCAAGGGTTTGGAAGTGATGCAAGTGAGTTTTGGTCAATTTGGACATCATTGTAATATTTGTCATTTTGCATCTTGTAGAGAAATGCAATGATGACATGAAATATTGTCACATAAAAATCATAACATTTCCCCTTTCCTCCATGTCTCTTGACAACCAAGAAGCAAATATATAAAAGGCAATGT
Organism: Picea engelmannii; assembly: GCA_009831015.1. NCBI lineage: Eukaryota > Viridiplantae > Streptophyta > Pinopsida > Pinales > Pinaceae > Picea > Picea engelmannii. The sequence continues at coordinate 13,573 of ML802202.1, read as the reverse complement.
GGAAAGTAAGTTTCTATTTGAACAATTTGTTGTGGGAAACTGATAGTTTGACCAGTATATTTGTATTTTCCACCTTGAGCATGCCTAACTTGCAAAATGGTGCTAACTCGAGCAATGAGCATTTCCTCAACTTGAGTAAGTATTCATAGAACAATGGGTTTGTCACTAGGGTCCATATTATTCCATTTGGAGAACCGATGACCATTTGTTTCTTTGTGACATCGAGTACAAATGTGTCCATCCTGAGATGGGAAAGTAAGAATGCCAGGGTATGATTCCATACATGTAGTACATGTATTTATGTTAGGAAAGGCATCAATATGATTTTAGAAAGATTGGGAAGCATGTGTATGGGCTTGATGTTCAAAAACATGTGTCGGAAAATCCATAAGAGGTTGCCTTTGTTTTATATGTGAAGTCTCTCTAAGTCTCTTCAAGGTTTTTTTTTTCCTAGCACATTTTATCATACGCTATTCATTTTTTTGGCTCCTAAATGTGGACAGAGTAGTAGTGATTGGGGAAGTATTTTTTCTATTAACAATTTCATTGTTCCATTTATATCTTCTTCTTTGGTTTATTTTTGTAACATGGATTGTATGGTGCTAGTGGTTGTATAGATCCTTGTTGGAAAGTTGAAACTATGAAGAAGGTATGTGTGAAATAGTTGTGTTAGCAACATTTCTTGTATAGGGGTGTTTTCCTCTCCGATTTTAGGCCTCTGGTGTAAACGCATAGAAGTGGGGTTTTGAAAACCGGTCAGATGAGTTTTATTTAAAGGCCGCAGCCATAAGCGTCGAGCGCAGCTCACAGAAGAATTCAATTTCGGGCTTAAATCAAGCGAGCGAGCAGTCTGATTTCAACGGCAAGGATCAAGTGACGAAGCAGATCAACGGTCATCGGGATTTCGGGGCTACCAAGTTACCCGAGATATAGCGTCAGAGAAAGCGCCTATATTTCAAGACTAAATCTGGGTCGTCCGATCCAGTGACGCATGGCGCAAGATCTAGTCACGTCGGCATATCGGCATTCGGGAGTTTGAAGGGTAAAAGTCCCTCGTCATCTCACATCTCGGAACCCCAAACCCTGAAGTGCCGAAAGCACCCAGAGTCGGGCCCATGGTTTTGGCGCCTGGTCGCAAAGGAGCAGGCCTGGAGGAGGGGCGCTAAGGTTTATCATTTGGTGAGACATGTCCCAAAAAGCCAAGAGCGATCTTAGCCGCCCATCCCAGAGGGACACGTGGTGCGCGATTAGGCTCTCTGCCTTTTCGCCCATCGCGACTTCGAATAGGAAGGAGCCGCTCTTTCATATCCCTAAGACGCGAAGTGACGAAGACGTCCCGGACTCGGGCCCAAAGTATTACAGAATTAGTTCAGGACCGTCAGATCAGAGAGGGGCGCGTGGCACCCATTAGGCCCTCTCGACATTTCGCCCATCGCAAATTCGAAGAGAAAGGGTCTGCTCCTTCCTATCCACGAACCCCGAAACGCCGAAGGCGCCTTTAAGAATAAACGCAGGGTCGCGGCACGTGATCACTTGGGAAATAAAAAGAGTTGGGCAAGAGGGGCCAAAGGCGTCGATTTTAGTCATAGAAGGGGTCATTGCGATCTCCAGGTGCCATCTGATTCGCTCTCAATCCTGGTTCTCGCTTGGAGTAAATGAAGGTGAGAGGGGGTGGTTGAAACCTCTCCTCACTCATTAAGTGTAAGGTATGGAGGATCTGGCAAGATGCCTGCCTGAGAGGGTCCTATGTACCGATTTTTTCCAAAGAATCCATGCCGAGTCCTCGACTAGCCAGAGAGGTCTGCACACGCTAACTCGACACTTAATGGCTCAGCTACTCCCCTTGCAGGAGCCATGTGCAGTTAAGGTGGCGTCTGACGAAGAATATCCGTCTGAGTTTGACTGAAGGGACACCATGCCTTGGATAACTGAGCACACCTCTGTTAGGCGATTTTCTCTGAGTATATAGACTCAGTATTTGTATTTTGTAATGATCGATGGTAGAGTGAAGCTCCCGATTGTAAAGTTTTAACAGACACTCTAGTTCTCTAGTTATGCATCTGTATGTAAGATTTCTTGTTTAATAACAGACAGTTTTCTCACCCCATCTAGTTTTCATGTCATATTGAGGGAGTTCATGATTGACTGATTCACATGAATTATTGCAATTATGTTACGATAAAGGATTTATTGTTGCATTGTTGTATTCTCCAGTTTTCTGCGTTTGAATGTAAGAAGATCTTGCGTTTAGATGTTTTCTCCTACAGTCTGTTAGAAACCTGATGTTTACGACAGACCTTTGCAGTTCTCTTATACAAGTCTTCCCCCTACTCACCCTTACTACAACTCACTGTCTGAAGWTTATCTAAGACCTCACTTGCCCATGCATGCCTGGCCTAGTTTCGGAGTTAGAACAACATTGTTTTGAGTTAACTTCCATTCGATCACCCCTTTTTATAAACAAATCGTGACATAAACTGATGGGCGTCGGGCTCTGCTCCTGCTGCAATCCAGGAGTGACTTCCGTCGCCAACATTTCTGGCGCCGTTGCCGAGGACGAAGTTGAATATTTTCCCCGGGATTGAACGACAATGATTAATTGATTCTGAAGGTGCATTAGATATCAGAATTATCAAGATTGCTACTGTGCACCTGATGACTCCACTGTGGCGACTCCATTGTTTCCACTTCATTGTTTCAGCTGTGGCTATTGTTGGCACACCTGAAAGCTGACCCAGAGGAGCTTTCTCGAGAAGGTTTCAGCGGCTGCTTTCTCAGCCTGAGAAGTTTCCTGGGGTAACAACAACGTAAGATCTGGCCTTTGATGGTGAACAAGGACCATGCATATTCAAAGCTGTGAATCTTTCACCTGGCGACTTCATGATTCGAGGATCGATTGGCGACTCCACTGGTTCGATATGGAGAAAATATTAGCTCAAAGGTTTGCTTTCTGTGACCTTTCTCAGATAGTTGGTTTTCCTAATGCACTTCTTGATAGAGACATATGGGAAAATTTCCTCTCTAAATTTCACGCAACAATTTCGGAGGTACCAGTTGATCATTTACTGGACTTTCATGAGGTTATTCATCAACTTAATATCATGCATGAAGATGTCCAGATTAAGCTCTTCAGGTATTCATTGAAGGGAGTTTCTCTTGAATGGTGTTGGTCTCTTCCCGCTGCAAGCATCCGCTCTTTAACAGGTTTTCATATAGCTTTCAATTCATTTTGTAAAGATTATTTTCCAGCTGATTGTTTGTATGAAAACTGTTGTGAGGAGTTTTCTTCGCTTCATGAAGCCTCTGCTGGCCCTGAAGACCATGTCCA
>ML802201.1:103838-147411 GCA_009831015.1 Picea engelmannii | reverse complement strand
CCATCCATCTTTGCCATGACAGGGGTATCAGTTGACTGGAAAGACCATCTGGTGATGGAGTATGCAAAGGATCAGTTCGCATGCCAACTATTGGATGGGTAGGTACAAGATGATAATTTCAAGGTTATGAATGACCTCATCTACTATAAGGACCGAATCTTTTTGGTTCTTGAATCGGCCTTCAAGGCTAAGGTATTGCAGGCGTACCATGATTCACCAATGGAAGGACATCAGGGGATCAACAAGACGTACAGGCAAGTGAGAGAAAGGTTCTCATGGAAGGGCCTCAAGGAGGATGTTAAGGAGTGTACTACATGTCAGGAGAACAAGGATGAGCACACGCACCCAACAGGACTACTACAACCCTTACCCATTCCAGAGCACAAATGGGAGAGCATATCCATGGATTTCATCACCAGGTTGCCAAAGACACAAGGGAAAGACTACATTTTTGTAATAGTGGACAGGTTGACAAAGTTCGCACACTTCTTTGCCATAGCTACTGACTTTAGTGCAGCACAGGTGGTCGAACTGTTCTTTAGGGAGATTTTCAGGTTGCATGGCCTACCCAAGACCATTGTCAGTGACAGGGATAGCAGGTTCATGAGTACATTTTGGCAGGAATTATTCAGATTGGTTGGTACGGCTTTGACCCCTAGCACCAACTATCACCCTTGGACGGACGGACAAAGATAGTCAACAAGTGGATGGAAGGCTACCTCAGAAATTATGTGGCAGGACAACAGAAAGCGTGGGCCAAATGGTTGCACTTAAGAGAGTACTTCTACAACACCACCCAGCATACGTCCATATGCATGTCACCATTCAGGGCCTTGTATGGCTACGATCCTTTATCTTTTGGTGAGATTTCTTTCGGTGACAGTAGGGCACCTACGGTACAGGATTGGATACAGCAGAGCCAAGACATTCTCAAGGAGCTGAAGGATCATCTATAGAGAGCACAGAACCAGCAAAAAGTCCAAGCAGACAAGCACAGAGTTGATCGTACTTTTGAGGTTGGTGACCTAGTCTACCTAAGGCTCCAACCGTGAGGCAAGCTTCCATAAAAAGGAGCGGAGCAGATAAACTACAGCCACGTTTCTTTGGGCCCTACAGAGTCAGCAGAAAGATAGGGGTCATAGCTTACGAGCTGGAGCTTCCACAGGGCAGCAAAATACACAACGTCTTCCATGTCTCCTGCCTTAAGAAAGTCCTCGGCCAACACATCAGACCCATTGAGGTATTACCTCCCATGGATGAGGAGGGACAGCTTGTTTTGATTTCGGAGGAGATATTAGAGGTCCGAGAGAAGAGGCTCAAAAATCGAAGCATCAAGGAGTACCTGATCAGATGGAAGGATTTACCCATTAAGGATGCCACATGGGAAAAGGAGCACGTGGTAAGAGAAACAGGTTTGGAATTGCTTGAGGACAAGAAATTTCAAGTAGGGGAGACTGTAATGTCCCCCACCTCTTGATAAAGAGGTGATGAGGAGACTCAGTGGCCTGGGCATCCCCACTAGGTCATAGTCTCACACTGAGGGGGAAAGTCAACTAGACTAAGGTTATATTCTTAAGTTGACTTGAAGAAAAAGGTTAAAAGAAGTAAAAGATAACTCAATAAAAGAATAGAAGTTAACCCTGGGAGTTAATCTAACTCAAGGAGGAATAGAAGGAAAAGTATAAATAGAAGGCTGGGGTGCACCTATTATTCATTCTGGATTTTGGTATTTGCTTGTTATTGTTCTTGAGCATACAATTTGGGGGTTTTGCTGTACAAACCCTTGTGAGCAAATCAGTGGTGAAAGACCCACTCACTTGTTCCGTAGCTTGGTCTTGGGGATGAAAGACTCCACCCACACCATTCTACACTCAGCACACTTCCACCTATCGATTCAGAAAAGAAGCAAAGTCGTACTATTCATGAGTTTCCAGCAAGGGAGCATCATCATCTAAAGAAGGGTTCGATCCAGCTGATCAGGAGAGCCTTCGGTCATTCTGACACTTGGGTTTTACTTGCAGGGTCTCAACCATCATTTTGAGGGTTTTTCCGGAGAGTTATCACCATTGGATCTTTAGCTTCAGATTGGGACGGCTTGGAGGCAAGAGGATGTCCTCTGATTCAGTCTTTCTCAGATCTAGGGAGATCCACTTGGGATCTGTGTCTGAAACTTCTCATACAGGCTTCCCATAACTCGATCTATAGGTAGGGGAAGATGAGAGGAATAATGACGAAAAGTGGTAAGTATGGAAGGAATGGACGATGACCTTTCATAGAACCACCCAGTGGAAAATCATCCTAAGGAGGAACCAGCTTACTAGGGCATTCTGTCACCCCCCCAGGTATGAACAAGTTAAAGAGCATAATTTCCAAGAAAACGTTATGAAATGAAGGAGATTTCAGTGCAACATATTCAAATGCTTCGAAAATCAAAGTGACACATACCATGATACCCGGACTCATTACCTCATGGAGCAAGTCTCACTGCTACTTCAAGACCAGACTGGTGGGATGGAAGTTGTTGTTGTTGATAGACGAGCTGCACTGAAGAAAAGATGGGCCCTCTGGGGCCAAGATCAAGTCGTCTGGCTCTCATCACTCCATGTCTAGGACCTATGGGCCTCGAGACATGATATCCTTAGTCATCCCTAGGATAGGGGATAACAAGAACTTTGTCCAATCATTGTGATGCCTCCAACCATGCCAATGCAGCCTTGAAACCCTACGTTTCTCCAAGATGCATAAGAAGGTGTGAGCTCTACCAAATGATTTGTCTATTACATGAAGTATCATAATAAGAATAGAATAGACATATTAAGTTCTAGAATGCTCCTCCACAAAGACACCATCTTATCACCTCATCACCAAACCCTAGGAATGTGAAAACATGGCAAAGAAGTGAGCACTCACCAGGATTAGTTGTCTATCTCATAATATACCATTGTAGGATTACAATATATATTCCATAATTTAGAGCACTTCATGCAAGAGTCAATGGCATAAATTCATCAAAAATCCTCATCAAATCTCCCAGGGTGGCTTAAAATGCAGCAAAGATGTGAACACTCCATTATAAGGGGTGTCATATTTTCATCATCTTTCAGTCACCACTTGGTGAGGTCTGAAATTTGCGCCCTATTCTAGGGTTTTGGCTGAAATAGTGAGGTGCACTTGTTGAAGGAAGGCTTTTCTTGGCATTTTTGGCATTTCTCTTGGTGGAAGGTATTACAACTAGGGTTTTCTACATGATTTCTTGGTTTATGTAAGTGAATTTTTGCAACAATTCTTGATTGAATGGTTATATTTTACTTGCATTTATTATTATAATTTGTTGAATCAACCCCTAGGTGACAAGCACTAGTTAATGTCCTTGTCTCATGTCCCCACTAAGATTTTGAGACATTTGATTTGCTGAAGTGAGATAAAGCCTTGCCATAGAAACACTCTATCCTTCTCTTCTAGCCTAGCTATTTTTTTTATCATTGTTGTTGAGCTAAGAGGGAGAAAAACACACCAAGGGCTAGGGTTTCTACACCTTGGTGAGTCGTTTTTCCTTAGGGTTTTCCTAGTGAAGACTTGCTTTAGAAACACATCACTTACAAACTCTCTTGTCTTAGAATTCATCAATCATTATTCAAGCTAGCCGTTTTTCCATTGAGCTAAAGAAGGAGGAGAGCGCACTAAGGCCTAGGGTTTCTACACCTTAGTGAGCCTCTCTCCCCTAGCATTTCATTGTTGAGGCCTTTCTTTAGCAACACCTCAACATTTAACCCTCTTGTCTTTGGTCTTTCATTATCATTTCAGTCCTTCAACCTTTGCAACCTCTTTTGACTCCATACGCCCTAGTAATGCACTGATTTGAGATCTTATTTCTTGAGTGGCTTGATCACAAATTCAAACAAACAAACACTTTGAGCAATTACTAACCTTTCTAACCCTAGCCTAGACTAATCCTACTAACCCTATTGTTGTCGTCACCTTCTTATGCTATAAAACACCTTTGTGCAGCATTAGTTTTACTTCTAAAGCAATTGAATGATTAGCTAAAGCGTTGCTTCAAGTATTGTTACATTGATGATAAATTGCCATTGTTTATTGTGAAGCTTCATTAGCATTTATTGTGAAGTGATATTATGTAATGATTTCTATTGTATAAACATTGATTTACTTCATCAATATTATTGCTCAATTGCTTATTATCAGAAAGTCATTGGTTATATGAAGTACTAACCAGCAAGAAAGCTTGCACATGTAGTTTCATTATTGCTTTGTCTTGGGCAGGTACTCTTATTGGTTACTACTTCCAGTTACCTTTCATCTTTATTGGCTATAATCCAGACTTTCTGCTCGGTGGTGACTTGTGAGGGGGAAATTATCACTTAGCCTTGCTAAACCTTTTGCCTTCTCAAAACCCCAGGTCACCGGGGACGTCTCCCCTGGGCCTTACCTCCCTAAACAGAAAGAACCTTCCCATTGAGGTGACAGTGGTGGGATTGGTTCAGTTATGCCAGTTTGACATCCTTTCATCTGTCTTTTACCCTAACTACAAACTGTGCGATAACATTCAGAAAACCATACTCACCTGTGAATGCTCGCGAAATGAAATCTAAAATTTTCAGAAAATCTGAAAAACTTGACTCCAACAAGGCTGAAAATGAATCTTTGAAACCAAGATCAGAAACATGCCAATCCTCGAGAAAAAACTGCTCATCCATGAATGCCTCTTTGCTTGAAAATTGATAACCTTATTGCTCTTTCATAAGCAGATCTTGGTCATCAGAAGAGGCAACTTCTTCTTTAAAATAATGATCATAAGATAATTGCACAACATAATTTAAATCATACTGATAATGCTCAACTAGGAACATATGATTATCTATATAATCATTTGTTACCTCATGCTCAAAATATTTCGGAAGTTGATCATAAACATGACATGTATACTCGTCTATAGGAAAATCTGAGCATACTGAAGAATCTGGTTCCAAATGTAAAACATACTTACAACCTTGTTGTTGTTCCAGATTTGATTCATACTCAATGTATTTTTGCTGCAAATTTGAAATATACTGACAGTCCTCTTGTTGCTCATCTTGTGCATGCAGATTTTCAAAATATACACGATATAAAATCTTCTTGCTAGCATGGATGTTCTCCTCGACTTCTTCAGCATCTTCAAATAAGCGTTTTAAGGATGAAGAATTCTTTTCTCTCAAGAGAAGGACAAGCTCTGAATGCTGAGCCATAACATAGTACACCATGGCAGCAGTCTCAGAAGGTCGGATTTCCACTGGCATGCTATGATAAACACTATAAAACCTCCTATTGAAGACAACCAAGGCTTCCTCTTCCCCTCTCCTCAAAGCATTAAAATCAGCCAAGTATTGATCAAGAGACTTGTTCTCACCCTAACAATTTAAAAAGGCATTGCACAACTTGATCCAAGAACCAATGGAATCAGCTCTCAAACCCTTAAACCACACAGCAACATCTCTGAACAAAGATTTGGAGAAAAAACTCATTGTAACATCGTCATGAACTATCTCAAACTGATCAATAAAGTTCTCAAAGGCCTCCAAATGCCTCTCAGTTGTAACATGGTCTTCTCCAGAAAACCGTGGAAGATACTCAAGGAAATCAAGAGGATAAGGATGAAGGTGATATGGCAGCCTTAAAGGTTTAAACATCTTGTCTCTGATTCTAGTTTGAAAACTAGTGGGATGGATATGAGGTTTAACAAGCTGATGGAAAGGTTCAATAGTAACAGCAGAAGGTGATGAGATAAGAGAAGGCTTTGAATCAGTTTCAACCTCCTCAAGGTTACAAGGGTGATCAAATTCAAGAGGGAATTCCAATACAAAGTTCATCCTTATGAATAGGCTGAGGTGAAGATACAAGATCAACATCTACAACACAGGCAGAAGGCAGGTCTTCTTCTTCCAAGGATGGATATATAAAGGAAGGTTGATGATCATCGAAATAAACAAAGCATAGGATAATCCTCTTGATATGTAAAGGGAAAGAGAGAAATGAGCTGATAAAGAAAAACAAAAGTTCATGGAGAAAGCTCATAAGTTGATACCTGGTCATCCCCTTTTGTATGGTCATCTTTTTGTCAACAGGATCCTCCCCAGTGGAGTCTTTGATTGTGGAGTCACCAAGTAGATGATTACAGTCAATTTGTTGTGTCTCTCTCTTGTCTACCATCAAGAGTTGGATCTATGTCACTCTCTCAGGGAAGATATCTTCACTTTCATCCCCAACAACGACACCAAAATGTTTTCACTCCAAGAGACACCCCCAAACTGCAAATGGGAGTAAGCTTGGTAACATACAAATTGATTTAATTTTGGTTTTAAATCAGGGATCAACAAGACTTTAAAGAAAGGAATAGACAACAGAAATCATTGCAGATCAGTGATGGACCATTGGGCTATGGAGTCATAAGCAGTCTGCTCATTGAAGGAATTTAAACTCCCTATTAGACAAAAGATTTGTATAATGATGAAGATAAGAATAAGAGAATTAACATAAGGACGAATGTTCGCTAAGCAAAGATCCTCTCTACAAAGAGAATTTAGATGTGTTTGAACAATAAACAATGATAAATAGGCAAGCTTACCACAAATCTTCTACTGCATCGAGAATCTATCAATCAAAGGAAAATTTTAATCCTTAAAATCAACAATACATTCAAACAAAATGAAGAATAGAACAGAGAACATAGAAGACAAATCTGATGAAACAACTCATATGAATCTTCAATAACTTACAATTTACAGCTACATGCCCCTCCGACTTACAAACTGAAATATACAGTCATTCCATTTCTCAAAACCTCCTCCTGTCTTGGCCCCCTCCTTCTCATATCATTCATCAGATGTATTTATAATCAAAACAGAAGACAACAGCTAGGATTGCGAGCTGGCCTTCCTATCCTAGGATTCTCCACAAAAAGATACAAGTTTAACATCTGTACCAACAAATCTAACAAACTGTTAAAATTGAGGAGCATGTTGGCAACCAAAAATGAATGACATGTCTTGTTGCTTGGGCACCTCTTCTCCAATGCCGTGTGTCTTCTCTTGTCTGTCATGTTCCTTCTATCAAAAGGAACCTCTAGTCAGTATGGGCCTGCAGGAAAAATTGACCTCTGTGGTACTTCGAGCTAACAGCTTTCTATCTCCTCGGCCGGACCCTCCATGCTTCCAGTCGATTGTTCAACCACCGGTCTTTCTTTCATTAACTGATTTCTCCTTGGGATCAGGATGAGGCTTAACGCCTAGTTTTTTGCCATGCGCTGCTCTCGGATTGGACCCTATATAAGCACGTGATTGCGGAAGTTGTCAAGGGCGGTTTGGATCCACACCACTCCGACCCCCGCAATTCACCACCATCTGCCATGTACCTCCTTCACTATACCATGGTTTTGATTGCGGGGCCGCCCTAGGATTTTAGCGTTTGAGCACTTTCTGTCCCCGCAATGAGGTGTGTCCGTTGATCTTGTCGCAATCCGCGATTTGGGAAAGGCTTTCCTTTGCTACCACGCATCGCTCTTGGATGGACCGTATATCAGCACGTGATTGCGGAAGTTACCAAGGGCAGTTTCAATCCACACCGCTTCGACCCCCGCAATCCACCACCAACTGCCACGTACCTCTTTAGCTATACCATGGTTTCGATTGCGGGACCGCTCTAGAATTTTAACGTTCGAGCATGTTTCGTCCTTGCAATGAAGTGTGGCCATCGATCTATTGCAATCTGCAATCTAGGTAACCTTTCTATTTTAGCGCCCCTGCTAAAATTTATCCATCTACCAACTCCAGAATCCTTTTAACCATGTTTAGAGATGGAGCCAATTTTGGCGCTTGGGAGATTTGAATGTTGAGCAAGAATATCTCCCGGAGGACAATCTCTCGAATCGGACATGGTGGCCTGACGTCATGTGCTGTCACAACTACTGATGGATGAGCGCCATGTGTCTAAATTGATGAGTGCCAAGTGTCTTCGACACTTCAGGCTTCGGGAGTTTTGGATCGTGAAGCATGAAAAACTCCCGGAGTGGTATGGGCCCGGAGTGACGTGGTAGCCTGAAATGAATGCGATGCATCCTCAGCGGATAAGTGCCATGTGTTGAGTAAAAAAACACCCATGGAGTGGTAGGGCCTGAAGTGACATGTCAGCCTGACGTCACTTCGGGACTTCGATATATTTGGATGGAAATCTACCGAAGTAACTTTCTCCCGGTTGACGTGGCAGCTTCTCGTTACTTCGGGACTTCAACACTTCGGGACTTCGGGATGTTTGGATGGAAATATCCCGAAGTAACTTCCTCTCGGTTGACGTGGTAGCCTCTCGTTACTTCAGCACTTCGGGCTTCGGGAGCTTTTGAATGTGGGCATGAATATCTCCCAAAGTGACTTTCTTCCGGTTGATGTGGCAACCTCTTGTCACTTCGGGACTTCGGGACTTCGACACTTTGGGGCTTCTGTCTAGTCGTTAATCCTTGCGCAACTTTGAAGCTCTGAATGCACGAGAGCCGCTAATCTGAACTGTACATGGGATCTCCACCGTTGAAAATTGAACCTGACTGTTTGCTTGTATTTCAAGCCCGAAATGGACTACTCTGAATGTTGCGTTTGGAAGTTTCCTATACAAACAAAGGACTTGGTCGACCTGCTTCGAACGGAAATTTGGGTAGCGCCACTTTCCAGAACTAGGACTCACAGCGCCTTTGAGTTACTTTTGTCGCTGCAGATGTTTGTGCTAATAGGAGGGGTGTCAAGGTGCCCTATTCGGTAAGCCAACCCCTAGGTCAAGGACGTTTTCCAAGAGAAACCTATATGAGTCATGTGATGAATATGAGATGGGTTAGGTAAGACTTTTGGGCATGGGGTTCATGACATACAAGGGTTCATATTGTCTCATTTATGGGTGCCTTTGTAGAGGGTGTGTTGCCCTTCGTCCGCGATGCATGATTTTTCCAAGCCCTTTTGCCATTAATTTATTAGAGTGTTTCCAAGTTGAAGCTAAAGTGGGACTTCTACCTAAGCATGAAAAACATTTCCCACATTAACTCTACCTTGGTCACATTGTGCTTCCCCAAGTTGAAGACGATGTGTGGGACTTCTATCTAAGCATGAAAAACATTTCCCACACACGCTCTACCTTGGTTGACATGTTCAATTAGTTATTATTTTACAGGTCCCTCAAATTTTTTTTGAGAAACATTTCATTGTTCTCGGGATCCCTGGGTGAGCATCTGGAAGGTTTACGATTGGCTCTTATCTTTTTCCAGCTACAAGCCTCTAAGCCTTTAGCCCTTTCTTCCCATAAAATGAGGTACAATCCCTTCTTGGGTTAGTGCACCCGAAGACCCAAAAGATTAGGAAATGAAAAGGTAGAAGTATGGGAAGTGGTAAGTATGACCAAGAATGACACTATGACTCTTCAAAGAAACCCCCAGTGGCACCCAATTCCCAAGGGAAACCAACTTACTAGGATCCAATGCCACCCACCAAGGTGAAATAAGGAAAAAAGTATAAATTCCAAGAAAATGCTTTGTAGTCAAGAAGGATTCTTTGCAACATGTCAAATGCTTCAAATATTAAAATGGCACTTACCACAAGACCAGACTCATTACCTTTTGGAGTAAGTCTTGCTGACCTCTGGGACCATGCATGTGTAATGGATGGCGCTCTGCTGCTGGAGATGAATGATGAACAAACCATGAGTAGGAGGGCGCCCCCGGGGCTATGTTGGGAAACCTGGCTCTCGCCACTCCATGTATGCAACCTACAGGCCTCAAGACATCATCTCCTTAGTTATCCCTAGAAATGGGGGATAACACTTCCAATAACGAAGCAAAGTTATCTACAATAATGATTCTCCACTTTCATGCTGACATGATTAATTTAAGAAAGATCCATGTTTTCGACGATTCTAGGATAGTGATAGACTGGATCACTGGGGCCTCTTCTGTGAGAATCAGATCTCTCTGCCCCCGCTCACGACAGGTTCGTGCATACATCAAGAAGCTGGAATGATTTTCCTGTCAGCAAATTCTCAGAGAGCTTAATGAGAAAGTAGACAGTTTGTCTAAGAAGGCATTGCAGTTAGATGAAGGGGCCTATATTCTTCAGGAATTCTATGATAATCAGCTTCTAGAAGAAATGAATTTTCTGCTGTAACCTTTTTTTTTTAATTCTGTTTGGTCAGTATGTAATGATAAAAGGAAGGAATGCATGTATTGAGGAAATGATAGAGACAGTATGTTTTTGAACAGAATGTAAAGATGTCAAGGTTAGTGGAGCGGGACAGAAAGTATTGAAATGTGTATTAGAAAGTGATAAGGACGGTCTCTACGGGGACGGAAATATGTATATTTTTTATTTTTTTATGGAATATAAAGTTTTTTCATTCTCTATATATATAATCAAAATTTGTGCAAACAATTCTAAAAAATTGTTGTATCCATATCAAATACCATATCCTTCTTGGTACAATATACATGTGACTTGATCTAGTCATCATATACTCTGAAAAAACTATATATTTGACAATTTTGAGAAAAAATCAAAATATAGATTGTTCTTAGCTTTTCAGCTTTAAAAGAAAACTAATACTGTTACAACTAGAACTGCTTAATACAGTCTTCCACACTATGTCATGCATCTAATCATCTAAACATTTCATATCATGCTTTGACTAACAAGTCTTGTGAACCTTTTCTAATTACTGCTAAACTATATATAAGAAAAACATTAAAACTGACACACTTGCTCAACAGGACAAATGAAATGAATTTTCAAATATACTTCAGGGTGAATGTAATCAAAATAAAATCTTCTACATTAATAATATTGTAATTATGGATACACTTTTAAACAATCTATTAGTTTGACTGAAGGATAAAATGCCTGTTTACCTGCATGGAAAGGAGATAATTGACATTATCGAAAATCCTTTGCAAGGATATTGGTTTCCCAACAATGTCTTCAGGCAGTTGTGACAATGCTAGTGAAGCCTGTATGACCAAAGGCATTTTGTGATTTAGCAAATAACAAATAAACTATAAAGTCAAATAAAATATGAACTGCTACATTGAGTCTCTTCGTACACCTTTAAGCCTTCACCAGCGCAGTCCGAGACAACCCAACCATGATCTCTGGTCGATAAAGTCCAGGCACCTTTAGTAATATGGCGATACCAGGCATTCAACTCACCGGGACAATCTTCTTGAACCTTCCGAACACAGCAATGCATCTATGTAAAAATGCTTTTCTAATATTTAGATCTTTACCTTGGATACAACATGACAAAACGCGAATTTTTTCATTTTGACACAAGTACATATACGAATTATATAAACCTGTGACTTTTCTATAAACATGTGTGCCTTCTTAAGCAGTGGACCGCATTCGTCAAGGAGGCCGGTCGATATTAGAGCTTGGGTAACAAATGTTGTATCCCATAACTGACTGCCATTATGACACTGAAAGTGAAATACCAAATAGCTGGTATGAGGAAAACACCATAGAAAGTGCAATAAAATACAAATCGCAGTGAAAATTTTCCAGAGAAATCTAGTCTGATTCTTCTCTTCAGGAATCAAAACTATCAATTATCCACCCTGAATTTCAATGAATGGGTTTAAGTGAAATAACAAAATCATAAAAATGCTGACCAGCAAGAGATAATTTGAATCCTGACCTGCATCTTCATGCCATCTTCTGCAAGCCATAGATAGTCTACTATTCGTGGAATATGCTTTTTAAATGCGTTTGAGTTTGGATCTTCTACCCAGCAACATAGCATATTCATTACCTAAAAGAATGCAAAAACATAAAATTTTATAAAGTATTAGCAACTTTTGAGCATTATCGTGATCCAGAAATGTGGATTAAATTGAGCCATGTTGCATCAATAATGGCATAACGTCAAACATCATATAAATTCCTTCAACCAACCCTTTGCGTTTTGCATTAATTTTGGATTAAATTGAGCCATGTTGCATCAATAATTTGACAAAATGAGAAGCAGAAAATACAAAATTGGAAAACAGAAAATGAGCAGAGCGCAATAGTATTGAGTATATAAGAAAAGGGAAAAAAAGCTGAGCTAAATAGGCTCAAGCAAATCAAGAAACAAATGTACAGCTGGCATACAGTCAGACTGTTGAGGTTACATATATATTTAACACTCCCTCTTAAATTCAATAGTTACAAACATCAGCACTGATAATGCCCAAGTGTTGTCGCTGAAAATTAAAAACGAATTTTCCTAATGCCTTTGTAAAAATATCGGTGAGTTGATCTCGTGAGCCACAGAATTGAAATGCAATGTCACCATTATTGACTAGTTCGTGTATGAAGTGAAAACGAGTGTCAATATGTTTGTTTTTCTTGTGAAACACGTGGTTTTTGCATAGAGAAATTGCTGAGGTGTTGTCATAGAAGATAGGAGTTGGCTCATTTTTTGTATGTAACATATCTTTCAATATTATTCTCAGCCACAAAGCTTGACAGGAAGCTGAGGTAGCAGCGACATACTCTACCTCTGCAGAAGATATTGAGACTATGGGTTGCTTCTTCTGATGTTTGTAACACGTTTTCCTTTTCTGCGCGCTCCTCGTCCTTTCTGAGCTTGATTAATGGCCCAGATCAGTTCGCAGGGCTGATCTTACGGCTGTTTTAGCTTGTCCTTTGTTGCTTCTACAAAATTTTCTTTTGAAGAAAGAATTCGTGAATCTTTCACAAATTCTTTAAAAGCTCACATATCTTTAATTGTTTCTGCCTTCTGCAGCTCTGCTTCCTCGCGTTTGTTGTCTGTAACGATCTTTTGAGCGGATAGGCGGACTTCTCTCCAAGCTTTGTGAAGAATCTATGTCTCGTGTTGTCGTTCACAATGTAAGCTCTGCGCTTCTTAGGATCGGGCTGCTCTCCAGACTATGTGAAGAGGCTTATGTCTGAAGCTTTGATACCATGACAAAATGAGAAGCAGAGAATACAGAATCGGAAAACAGAAAATAAGCAGAGCACAATAGTATTAAGTATATAAGAAAAGGGAAAAAAAGCTAAGCTAAATAGGCTCAAGCAAATCAAGAACATCAAAAAACAAATGTACAACTGACCAAGACAGTTGACAGTGTACAGTCAGACTGTTAAGATTACATATATATTTAACAATAATGACATAACGTCAAATATCATATAAATTCCTTAAACCAACCCTTTCCCTTTGCGTTTTGCATTAATTTGCAAAGAAAATACTTGAATACTAACAATGATTGGCAAGTATTTTGTTTGCAATAGCATGTTTTTAACACTGATTCTTCCAAAAGGAAACTTGTAAAGAGAAATAAAGGATTATAAAATAGGTCACTTCTCGTAAGTTCATCCATTTTCTCTATGACTTGTAGAAACATTACATTGTGAGAGACCCATTATGGTTTACGGTTTTTTAACATATCCTGTACTTTTTAGTGTTTTGTTGAGGATATTGGGCATGTTACCTCCTTATATTTGCATGGGTAATTCTTGTGATGAAAATATATGATTTGCAGCATGATAGTGATGGATTTTTGATAGATTGGGGATATATACTTTCAATTTTGGCTTAGTTTTGCTTGTTTAAGTTGGTGTTTTGGATTGAGAAAATCCATTAATTCTTTGTGATGGATTGTTATGGTTTGGTTCTTTCTTCATGATTGCTATCTTTATCCATAGAACTTTGAAGTTATAAGTTTGTGGTTTCACTTGATACTTTGATTGATAATTGCCAAATGTTCTATGATATGAAGAAGATCATAGAAGATTATAATGTTCCTAATCTCTTTTTATTATAACTTTGACTTATAGTTGATTGTATTATGAAATATCACTTCTATTACCATAGTACAAAACCTTTATAAAGTGTACGCTCGTTAACACATATGTAGAAGCAAAGCATATTATTTTATTTTTGGATGAGACCGAGGCGATCTCATGAGAAATTCGTGGGATGGAGCCACCATTGTGAGCCATAGACTTGATCCATGCGATGGCTTGTTGACATAAGGAATGGCATATGGATAACATGAGCTGGACGTGGTACTTAGATTTTGATGGAGTTAGACTTATAAGTTATCACCTAGGGCACGAATTATAAAAAGGGATATAATATTTTGTGGGCCGACCCTCATCCCACGAATTGACCAAATCGTGGGGTAGATCTACCTGGTTTGGGCAGGTAGATCGGAGGATGCATATTACATGGCATTCATATCATATGGAATCATTTTTATAAAAATCCGAACTACATTGGGTTAACTAAGGTTATGCATAAGCCATGTTATGAAGGGTGCCGTACGGAACACGTTGGTACAATCATACGCCGTACTTTGATATGTTGCATGAGCTGTCTTCTCCAATACGTAAGCCGTTTTGAGTCTTTGACCATAAAATAACTCGCGCTGAGCTGGCCAATGTGTGTATTAATTCCATTTTGATGAAGGAATCGTCCCATACTCAGCGCACAAGCCTCGAGGAGGATGCATGGCACTTTAATTTCATGAAGCAGCCTATTTATTATATTGGACCATGCTTATGATTGGTCCACACGTGTGTATGGTAAGGCAATTTTATTTTCACATGTACATATGTAGTGGATCGATTTTCATTAAAGATTTAGATGGAGGTCCACCTTAATGAGGATTTTCATTGAAGATTTTGATAAGGTTCACCTTAATGAATTATTGCATTTTTTTTTATTTTTTTTTTAAGGATGTTGGCTATTTTTGGAAAGTGCTTCTAGCTAATTCTTTATTTATTTTTTTATTGTATTGCACATTTTTTTAGAAGGATATTGGCTATTTTTGGAAAGTGTTTCTAGCTAATTTTTTATTTTTTTATTTTTTTTTTATTGTAAGAGGAGTTCAGCTCAAACGTATATAAGAGTTTGCTCTCTCTCTCATTTGCATGGTTGGACTTGAGGACTCTCTCCTTCGAGGTTTGTTGAAGATATTGAAGAAAATGGAAGACAAGAAGCTATTTACTCTTATGGTATGTGTTCCTAAGGTTGATATTGTTGAATGTTAATGTTGGTGATCACTTGCATTAAGTATGTTTGAATGACTAAATTGATATGTCTTTTGACAAGGTGATAGTTGAATTATGGTTTATTCCTAATCAAGAAGATAGTTTCCTTGTCAAGAAGATTTTGATTGTGGCTTATTCCTCTCTTATTTATCTTTGCATCTATGGTTGGTAATATAATGTAGCATCATTTATCTTAATTCAAATTTGTTGCCTTGTTTATGTTGCCAATTTGTAGACATTTGTTCATACATGTATTATTGGTTTTCCTCATCAAGAATTCCTACAAGCAATTTTCTACATTGGTGGGAAGCAAGATAAATGGTTTGTAGATCCTTTATTAGGTCTATGTTCACTTTCAATCCCATGCCCATTGTCCTTGGTAATCGAGTCTTGACTCTGCTTGCCCAAGGTACTTGACACTAGTCTTGATCCTCCCATAACTTCTCATTTAGAACTATACCACAACACTTGTTTTTCTAAAGCCGCTCTTCATTTCACCTGGATCTCTTATTGCCTAAAGCTTTATCAATCTCTTAGAGAAGCCCCCCTTGGTTAGAGAAGAGCCAACCTAAAGTGTGAAGAGGGTTGGTGTGGTGACATTGACCTCCCTTTTAGTTCCCCATAAGCTAGTGCCAATATTTTGGACTTTAATTTAAAGGTGCTAGTTTGTGAGATACCAAGGCACTTCTTAAGACACCAAATTTCACTCTAATTTGTTTCATTGATACCATCTCTCTGATTTACTTGTTCTGATGCCTTTTCTCACTAGCTAACAGTTAATTAATAGATGTAAGCACTATAAAGCAGGCTTATACAAACATAATGAAAAAATTCAATGGACAATGACACCATAATTTATAGATGCGGAATTGAATATGGAAATAGAACTAAACAAATTAGAAACTAATTTAATCCAAACATAAACCATAATTATTCAACAATTACACAAGTAAATCAAGAACACTTATCTTTCTAGAAAGTTTCCACCAACTACGGACGTTCCACCCAACCATAGACTCTTTGTCACACTTAATCTATCTACAACAAAAGCCACCCCTAAGATGAGGGTGAATTTATTTATGGATGACTCTAACTCTCTAACACACTACAATTTCCAAGTTCATAGTTAGTTTCCCACCTACAATAGTCCCAATCCACAACAATTTTTCCCCGTTATCTTGAAAAATCCAAGGAAATGGATCCCCTTCTCTACTAAGCAGTCCCTCATGTCATCCCACTTCCCTCTAGGGCTCTAGCACAAGCTACCCAAGAAATCTCACTATTGGGAGTCCAGGGATTCTCAGTTGTAGTTCAATTTCTCTCAATAACAACAACTACTCTTACATATAGTCATAATTCCTTCATAAGTCATAGTTGTAGTTTGGCATAATTCAACTACAACAAGTCGTTGGTAGTTCGCTTAGAGAGAACTCTCACGATATTCCTTGTTATCCCTATTTTGTGGATAAATAAGGAGATTATGTCTCGAGGCCCTCAGGTTACAGATATGGAGTGTTGAGAGACTACATGACCAACAATACCCTTTTGCACGGTTGGAGACCCCTCTTACCACCACATATGGCATCCACCACATCAGCTAGCTTCTGGAAGGGAGTGGGCCTTTCTCCATGAGGTACAATTCAGTATTATGGTGAGCATCATTTCAATATTTAAGCCAGTTGAGTATGTTGTATCGTAGATTGCTCTAGATTTCATGATATATGCTTGGACATTATGCCTTTTGCCTTTCTTCACCTTGGTGGTTGACATTGTTCCCTAGTAAGTGGTCTTCCTTGGGGATGGGTTTGCTACTAGGAACTCCCTTAAAGAGCCATCGTACCATTACCGAACATACTTACCAATTTCCATCATTATTACCCTCAATTTCCTTATCTCTTGGGATTTTAGGGTGTATTGACCCAAGAAAGGGTTGCCCCTCATTTTATGGGAAGAAGGGGCTAAAGACCCAGAGGGATTGATGTTGGGTAAAAGATAAAAGCCTTGTATGAACCTTCCAGATGCTTCGCCCAGGGATCACGCAAGAAAACAATGAAATGCTTATCTTTGAGTAAAGGGGACCCGCAATATAATAAAGAATGCTTAAAAGGTTAGTTGAAGGATAGGAGGTCTCATCACGAGCCAACCTATCACGTCCATGAATATCTAGTGTATGAAATTTCCATCATCTAGTCACCAAACCAGGGTAATGGCTCTCAGTTGCATGGCTGAGAGAAAGAGGCTCTCATCACGATACAACCTTCTCATTTCCACTAGGTATTTGTGGGTGACATTGCCATTATCTGGACAACACGCCAAGGAAGTGACCTTCAACCTTTCCTTAAAAATATGAAAGAATAAAAGAATGGAAAATAATGGGCTTGGAAAAAGTGCATTGCGGACAAAGGTACCACACACCCTCTACAAAGGCACCCATGAATAAGACACTATGACCCCTTGTATGTCATGAGCCCTATGCCCATTGAGTCTTGACCCCAACCACTTCACCCACTTTACATGGCTTAGAGAGATATCTCTTGGAAACTCTCCTTGACCTACGACAAGATCTACCCAATAGGACACCTCGTCAACCCTCCCATATTCAAGCTTGACAAGTCGCATAGTGTCTTTGAGCAATTAATTTTTTGATATAGTAATCTTTGATGCACATGCTTAGGTGGCTCATTTATTGATTGGATTCACTTATCATGATGTTATGACTTGAGATCCTTAGAGGGTGTGCTCATTTGTCTTTGCAGGACCTAGTTGGTGGACAATTTTGGGAGAACAAGCCTAGCTTGGGCTTCCATGGGGATACAAGCCCACAGGTTGGATGCCAAGGGTCCACATGCCAGATCACAGAGATGAAGAATTGATGACCTAGAAGATGACATGGAAGACCTAGCCCAACCTTCACATGCCAAACAATTTTCCGAGGAGGGGCAAAACGTCTTCTTTGTGAGCTTGACATCATACTTGGGGGCTAGGGTTTGGTGGTGGTGCTGTCACACATTGATACATGGACGTTTTGAGGAGGATGAGGCCTTGAACATGAGGAGATTGCATAAATGCTTGACATGTGGCCTTTGGAGGCCTACCATAGCTTCTCCAACACCAACGACTTGTCCCAAGTGGAAAAATGTCCCCTAAAGGGGTGACGTCCATGAAAAATTAGGGTTTTATTTGTGCAAAAGTGAAATTTTAAATGAATTGTTTAATATTACTTTGTTAAAGGGGGGAAGATTAGGGTTGTTGACCCCTAGTCTTGTGGTTTACCCCTTAATATATGGACAAGTCACTTTGGTGACATTTTGTATAAATAAGAGATCATAAGATCTCATTTGAACATAACTCTCCCTCTTGAGAGAAAACTTGATCTGAAATTTTCGCTACACTTAGCTTCTTTTGTCTCTTGTGCACTTGTTTATGGCTATTTTGATGAATGGTTGATGGAGGAGTGAGGCACTAGCCTTGGATGAATGGTTTATAGCTTTTATGGTGAATTGTCTTAGCATCTTTCTTGATTTTTAGTATGGTCTTTTACTCTTATGCTGTCATTTTTTCAAGTCAAGGATTGTTGTGTTAGGAGCTAAGTGGAAAGTAAGAGTATTTACACCCCCACTCTAGTCTCCATCATTTATTGCTTGAATTTCATTGATGTTGCAAGGGTTTGTTTGAGGAAGTAAGAGGATTTACACCCCTCATTCTCAAACCCTAAATAGAGATACTTGCGTTGGAAAGTAAGAGGATTTACACCCCCAAGGAAGTAGCATCTCTAGTTCATTTATTTGACTCCATTAACCCAATATTAATGGCACTAGTCATTTATCTTTTGCATTGGAGATATAAAATCATTGCCTTGGGAAACGTGAAATTTTGTCTTTTGAAAGATCTCTTTCTTGGAGTTGGTTTTCCACATTGAGAGGAGTCTTCCCCTACTAGGGCGTCCCCTCTCTCCCACTACTTTAATTGTTGTTACAAACTTTAACCTACAGCCATTAAGGCTGCATAACCCTAGCTACTAATTCACTCTTAACTCTTAAACTAACCCTAGACTAGGTCCTAAATTTTGCACACTAACTCTACTAACTAGGGTGCACTTTTTGGGATAGTTCTAGGCACTTTTCCATGGTTGATTTTGCTGCTGAATTCCATTGAATGCTACAGCCATAAGGCTGCATTTTTCTGCATAAAACACACATTGTAACAACTTGCTTTATTCAGCCTCAAAGTGCCATTTTTCAGTCATAATTGATTTCCATATTCATTTATAATATTGTTCATTGATCTTACGCTTTGCATGCAGATTTGAATGTCTTACTTGCTGATATAAACTGTCATCTACTGCTGCAAATTAGGGACAACAAGCTTAACTTGCGGATCCATACTAGCATATATCATTGCAAGTTGGATTTTCTTGTGTCTCAGGCACGTACAATCATCCAGAGAAACACTACACCTTTGGGGAAACAATCACTTGAATTGCAAGGAATCTCTTTCCACTCACTCCATTTAGATTTGACCTCTAGGGGCTCCACTTCCATCTCTATTAATCCCCATCTCTTTCCCCCTAGGGTCACCGGGATTGCCTCCCTAGAGTGACCTAGTCACCCTTGAAGTGCAGGACCTACATCGAGGTGACATTGGATGTAGGATTTCCTAGTTGTAACACTTTCTTTTTTGGTGACTTAGATCCTAATCAGAGTGAGGAAGTTGCTTGCCTAAAGAAAAATACTTGTGATGAGATTTTCTACCTCCCTTTGATTACTTTACCTCACTATGTCACTGAGGATATGGTTTGGAAGCATGTCCCTTATCCCAATTCTTTTGTAGGACAAAGCCTTCTTTTACTTTTAGGGGGAAGGTTGGGTACCTTAAGAAGAAGCTTATTATCACATTCTTCCAACTTCCCCTTAAGGAATTGTCGGTCATCCTTTCGGTTTTTTCTAATCCCTTTGCAGGCCTCAGATTGTGAAGATATCCGAGGTAGCCATCTTTCAGACTCTTTGAGTCAGTCTTTTGAAACTTTGAATTTTCACGATCCCTTTCTGAGCTGGATTGAGCGCTTTCTTGAGAGTATGACTTGGCACAACTTTTTTCCTCCCACACACCTCCATGAGCTAGACCTTACGATTTCCAATGATACAATACATTTTCTAAGTCATGTTATTTTTGTGCTTAACTTATCACTACTTTGGTTTATGAAGAAGAACAGAGGCTGGTATGGTGAGACATTGCTAGGATGGTTTCACTGGCTATTTGACTACACCTAGCATTCAACCGACATGTAAGTAGAGGTAAGTAGGTAGGCATTTGCATTCATTGTATATACCATCTGCATTTCATGTTAGAGTAGTTGTATTTCCATTTGTATATATGCTTGCTTACTTTCATTTTCTGTACCATATATGAGCCAGGGGTGATATCACCACCCCAAATGATTGCTAATGATTTTTTGTTAAGATCAAGCAGGTCACAGGTCATGCCAGAGATTCTTAGGTTCTCATGCACTCTACGATGAGCACATGTCCCCGAGTTGGAGCCAGATGTTATCCCCTAGCCTAGGGATAACTAAGGAGATGATGTGTAATGTTCCCAAGCCAATATGCAAGGAACAACACGGTTTTGGGTGTCTTTTAAACTTTTACTGGTTGTGGCATTTCGTCAAACACTTTACTGATTTACTTGTTTGTATGTGTTTACTTGCAGGTTGGCCTCTTGATTTCGACCTTAGGGTTTATGTTGATGAATTCAATGTGTGTTGCAGCAATAAACAAGAAGATACCATAATGGAACATACCTCAACCATATGCAAGATCAACAAGATGATAGACAAGCCAAAACTCTTCAGATCTGATTTTATTCATAATAATAGAACCTGCTACAATGAAGATGTTGATCTGGAATGCTCATCAGATGGCTCCAAGATAGAAGATAGAAGTTGCTACAAAATGCTCCAAAAGAAGACTACAATAAGCCTCCAAAGGTTGAATATACCATGAATACCAATACAAGAAATATCTGGTCCGTATGAAGTGTCAACCCCCAAGCTGGAAAATGCCACGCCATGCTGAAACCCTGAAGACCCTCAATACTTCGGCCCTACTGTCAAAGACCTCCAAATAATATGCTGAAGATGTCGAACTGTAGATTGGTATGAGTGGAATCCCCTCCTGAAATATCAAACCGAAATACCAAGGTAAACTCATCCAAATACTAAATCCTCCAATTGAGTTGTGCCCTCCTGAAACTGTCAAACCCTACAATTTCGGCCTTGATGAAGGAGGCCTCCAAATGAGTCCAAACTCTGTCAAATGATAGATCGGGGTGATAGGATCCCCCTCCTGAAGTATCAGGCCTAAATTCTATGGATAACTCCTCCAAACTGAATAGATCTAAATCTCAAAAATGCCCTCCTTCTCTCCAATTCGTCCCAATGCTCTAGGAAATAATCTGAACCATAAAACTCTCTCAAGAGGCACTAGAAATCATGGCTAAGGCCGTGCAAGTAAAACCCAAATGCTCAAATCTCCAAGAGCCCCCTCAAACTCCTACAATGAGCCTTCCTTCACTGAATGGTGCGCCCCCCTTGCTGGAAACCCCCAATGGTGCGCCCTCCTTCTCTTCTTGTGCCTGTGGCTGGTGTAGAACACTCCTGCACTGATGTAGATCCGAACTAGAATGGTGTGGGAAAGTATTGCATCTCCGAGATCAAGCTTGGGACAAGCTAGGTGGAATCTTTCACCATCGAATCACCCTCTAGGGTTTTTTAAGCCAAAACCCTCAAAACCCCCAAGGTATGGGCTCTCTAGCTAGAAGCCAGATATCAAACTGATAAACATACATGAATGAATTGAATAGAGGCCCTTGCCTCTTATTTATACTTCCTCCTCACCTTGTCCCTCCAAAGTGACTTTCATTTTATTAATATTTAATTAATTAATTAAATCACTTTAATTAATTAATTAACCTTTTTACCTCTGAAAAAGAGCCTTATCTCTCCTTGTGTCTTTCCTGGCCATTGAAATTAACTTCTCACCATCCTATCATGTAGTGTTTCTCCTCCCGATTCTAATGAGCTATTACACTAAGAGGATCCTCCAAGTATTGTGCCCAAAAAGACCTCTTGAGTGAATTTAATTGACTTGTAGCTCAAAATACTCAAAATCATGAAAATCGTCGGAATGCAACGAAACCAAATCCCACCTGTGCGGAATGGATCATAATGATGAAATCGGATGAGCGATGCAATCCAGACCCCAAAATACCTCTCAATCATCTATGTACTCGCTATAACCTCCATCTGGCTACTCTGGTCATCATAACCCTCTGTAATGTAATGATGTCCCAAAGTGGGGACATTACAGTCCTCCCTGCTAGAATATTTCTTGTCCTCAAGCAATAACAAAATCCCTCCAAGTATAATACCCGGATCCCATGTCCACCTCTGGGACACACAGTAGACCCAATCCAAAGATGAACTATCACGTACTCTGCCCCATGGGTCCCATATCAAGACATGAACTACAATCTCATGGGAAGCATAAGCCTGAAAGGTATCAACACCATGAAACTCCTGCTCATGACTCATGGCCTCATCCCTCACTGAGTCCATCCTCCAAGATACTACCAAGATCAACACGGCCTCCATCAACTGCCCATGCTGATGCCAGAATGAGGTACTGCCAGAACTCTGTGAGACACCCTCAAGTGATGTGCTCTCCTCAACACTGAAGCTCAATGGAAAGTTAGAAAAAATTTCCCCTGCAAAGGTCCACTCGCCCCTGTTAGTCAGTGAAATGCTCAAACCTGCAATCCCTGGATCCCATGCTAACCTCTGTCGAAGATCACCATGCTGGCCTTGCACTACTCTAACATGTCTGACTGCTCCATATCTATATACTGGATCCTCCACTCCTAGATCCTCAAACTGAAGTACCTGTGACAATTGGGCCTGTTGTCCAGAAACTCCATCTGTAAAGACATCTTTGTGGAAGTAGTACCTGTCCAACTATCTCCATGTCCGATCATGATGATCAAGAGTGAAAAGTTGCCTCGCTCCATCGAACAAATCCCTGCAGGCCCTCTCCAAACCAACCCATGATGGCGTATGTGGCTCTCTAGCATTGTTATCGCTCAGTTTGTAGCTTAAGTCAAGTAGCTGAAGGGTAAGGATTAAACTGGCGTAACATGACCTTCCCCACCCACTGTCACCTCGATGGGGGGCTCTTTCTGTTTAGGGTGGATAAGCCCAAGGGAGACGTCCCTGGCAATCTGGTTCTTTGAAAGGAAACCACAGAAGAGGTACCTGTTTGCGAGACAAAACAATAATGATACTAGTACATGCAAGAGTGGTTAATACTTTATTAATCAATGACTATCCATAATTAAGGTACATGAGCATAATCAGCAGTAAATATTGACGAAGTCAATGTTTGCAATAGCATATAATGTTACTTGTCAATAAACACTGGAATAATATGAGAATAATCAATCCTTAAATTAAATCAATGCATTAAACATTATTAATTGCTCATATACAAAGGTAGCTGCGTCAACATCCTAAGAATGACGTCGGGCTTCTTTTAGGGTTAGTATGATAGACAAAGAGGTCAACGTTTTGCAATTTAGCCAAGGAAAACTACCAGTATATCAATGTCTATCATTGGATGACCAAGCCACAGTATTTCTATCAACCCAAAGCTTTAATAAAGGCATGACGTCATCATTTTCTGCTAGGTTAGAAGACGTTAGGGTTAGTTAGGGTTTCAAATTTGAGATTTTTGAAAGATTGTTTTTGCACAACAAGCTCAACGTTGGAAAGAAAAACCAGTGCCTTAGGGTATTATGGAGTCAAAAGTGAGGGCAAGATCTCAGGAGGATCAAAATCTAAAGACTAGAGAGTTAGGTTCTATGGTGCTGCAATGGTAGGGCCCTAGAATCAAAACCCTAAGGGAAGGAGGCTCATTCCGGTGTTGCTTAAGAAAGGCCTCATGCTCCTTCCTCTTTCTTTAAATATTCTTGGCAAAACGGCTAGCTTTAAAGTACAAGTCTAAGGGAAAAGAGTGTTGCAAGAGAAAGGCTCTTCAAACCCTAAAAAGTCAAAACCCTAGGTGTAGAATCAACTAGGCCTAGGACGTCAGCTTTGTTCAACCTATACTTAAATGCTAACTCAGAAAAAGGATGATTAGTGTAGCAACGACTAGGCTATATCTTCCTTATCAATGGCTAAAACAAGTTTCTCAATCATGGGGACATATAGCAAGGACCTACTTGTGTGCTTGCTACCTAGGGTTTCAAGATTAAGCAATATAATAGCAATATAACAATAAATGCAAGAGATTTAACCTACAACCATTCATTTAAGAAGTTTTGCATGAGAAATTCACTTACAAACCATGAAGAATGCTCATCAAACCCTAGTTGTAAACCTTCCAATGAGAAAAACACCATAATATTCCAAGAAAATCCTCCAAACAAGAGTTGTGCCTCACTTCCAAGAGAAAAATACCAAGACAAAGAATAAAAGTGTATCTCTCACAAGAGAGTGAGTTATGTTATCTTTAAAATGAGAGGCAACGTCCTCTATTTATACCAATCAATGACCTTTTAATTAAATTTTAGGTCATTAAAACAACCGACAAGGCTGACTACCAATTTTACATTGTTTTTACATTAATTGCTAGAAAAATGTCATAAAATGGGCTAAAAGAGGGACGTCAAGCCCTTCTGAGGGAGACATTGGCCCTTTTTGGGCAAGCAAAGCATCCAGACAACCACACGTTGGCCCCTTTACGGCTCCTCGAAGCTGCCACACGTGCCAAATGACCTCAGCACCCTGCCACATGCTCCAATCAACGTCCAACTCTCTCAGGTGACGTCCTGTCCATCAAAAGCACACGTCCCATCTGTAGTGGGTGATTCCCCCTAGGCCGGGCTCTGCCAAAGTGTCCTGGGTGGAACGTCCTTCTTCCTTCTCGTGCAATGGCTCATCACAATGCTGTCCTGTCTCTGCCATCCCAGCAACCATCTTATGGGCTCTTCAGCCCCATGGAGGTCCGAGCTAATCATATCCCCATGTGTACTGGTCCACTGGTACCTGTCCGTCGGGGATGGTCCTGCACATCAAAAACTACGCCCTCCATGGGCTCATCAGTCCTCGAGATCATAGCAATGTCAATCATATTTCATCATTAAATTTATCAAATACATGCATAAAACCCCTAACATATCCTCTATGAGCTCAAAGACATTACACATATCTACTATACAAAGTTGAAGAAACAAACAGAACAACCTATTGGGCTAATATCCACAAGAAAAGGAAAGTTCCCACAGCGGATCATTCAAGCCATGTTCATGAAGTGATATGGTCTGGGGATGTCCAGTCATATTAAGAGCAGGGGTAGGTGTTGTCCGTGGGTGCCTTTGTAGGAGGTGAGCTGTACCCGTCATGGATGCACTTTTTCCAAGCCCCTTTTATTGCCTTTATTTTTATTTATTTCTTTTCTTTCTTTTTTATTTCAAGGTCTGACCAGAGGACACTGCCTTGGCGTGGTGACCAGAGCTGACAGTGTTACCCATTGGTATCTTCACAGAAATGATAAGGCTGGCTCGTGATGAGACCCCCTTTCCCTTGGCCATGCAACCAAAGGTCATTGCCCTGGCGTGGTGACTAGATAACGACAATGTCATACTGCTGGATACCTATGAACATAATGGGCCGGCTCGTGATGAGACCTCCCATCCTCTTGGTTAGGTCTTGTTTTATTCTTTTTTCTTAGGGTCCCTTTTGTTTCTTATCGAGAGGCCTTTTATTGCCTTCTCGGGGATCCCTGGGCGAAGCATCTCTAGGTTTCATTTCCTATGGCTTTTATCTTTTACCAGCTGCTTTTACCCTCTGGGCCTTTAGCCCCTTCTTCCCACAGGACAAAGTTTAACCCTCAAAAGGTCATCCTAATGGCCGGACTAGGGGAATGGGATGGATGAATGGGAGATAAGATGTAAAATGATAGAATGGTGGGAGCGGACAATGGCTCTGCAAACCCCCCCTGGTGGCTAACCAAAACCCATGAATACAAGCTTGCAAGGTCACCCCGTTAATCCCCCCAACAATGGTCAAGTGGATTAGTGTAAGATCCAAGCAGTTATCAGAAATGTAAGGAACCTGATGCATATATGAGAAGGTTATAACGATCAAACATGACACATACCATGATACCTTGGACCAATTACCTTATGGAGCAAGAGTCTTCTCTGATGCAAGTCCAAGCCGATGGTGATGGAAGCTGTTGCTGCTAACAGGACAAGTTTGGCGAAGAAGAAGAAGGATGGGCCCTCCAGGGCCATGCTCAGGTCAATCCTGCTCTCGGTACTCCATGTCTAGGACCTATGGGCCTCGAGACATGATCTCCTAGTTATCCCTAGAGATCGGGGATAACAGGCACAACCTGGGTCATCACGTAGTAAAACATCTTGCTAACCAAGTGAACTCTCGGATCCCATGGAAAACTTGGAAGTTTATCACTTCCAATCTCCTCTAACGACTCTTGTGTGAGACTAATCATGGTCATAAGCCCTCGGTGCTCATCTGCTATCATCTGTCCTATTATGCTCACCACCACGTACCAAGTCTCAACTGGCTGCGTATGAAGACTCACCTCTATCTAGTTGGATGCCGTAAAAATACTCATGTTAGGTGGTCTCGGCCTAGTCACTCCCCATGTCCTCAGCCATGACCTATTCCTCCTCATGCTGTTGTCTATGATAAAAGTGTCAGGAAAGGCTAACAAAAACACTTGCAGCTGACTGTAGGACTGGAAGATATCACATGTTTTGTTCAATCCCAAGGATTCGACCAGAAGCGCGTCCATCGGTATCCATGATAAGTACTCTCCTGTGGTCATCACCGAATCCCAACCATACAGTACAACCGGAAGTAACTCCTCCAACTATTGGTCAACCAACCTCCATCTCTCATCTCCCATGCAATTGCTGATATGGTGGAGGTGATCTCTCATAACTAGGTGCTACTACAAAGGAGTGACATCTGCATGCTCCCCTAAGTGTATATCCTCCCTGTAATCCAATACATCCGTCTGAAACTGACTGCATATCTCCGCATTCCTATGTGAACTATCACTCATAACTGTATTCCCTGGCATACTCATGTCATCTCCTGTATACTCCTGCTGCACCATATATCATGGGCGTACTACTGGATCAACCTCTACCCGAAGGTCAATCACTCTCGGGACACAAATGGAAGTGTCCTCCATCAATTGATGCTCCTCTGCTAGACCACCACCATCCTCTATCCATGTGTCCAAAGGACATATCTGTGTGTCCACTAGGATAGATGAAGTGGATCTCTTATGGATCTCCTCAAGAAGCTCCTCTGATCTGGCCGCTGATTGTTGAAGGGTTGTTTGTGTGCTCTCCAACTCCTGAGTAAGTCTGTCCACCTCCAACTCCTGCTCCCTCAGAGCCTCATGATACATCTCGCCAATCCTCAATAGGTAGTCCCTGTCAGTCAACAACTGCTGGTAGTCGATCCTCATCATAGATACTCTCTCCCTGAGAGTATGAAAATCATCCATGGCAAATCCCCCATCTGAACTGCCATGTGCCACTGATGCTCTCCAGCAGTAATCTTCCATCAATGTATGCATGTCATCAATGCGCCTGGTGGTTGCCATGATCATATCCTCACTGACTCTCATCTGTCCGGTCAAGTAGTGTGACTCTTGATCATAGTCATAATGAGGTGCCACCTCATATCCCTCACTGCTAGTGTCAGACCCAGAATCCCCAACAACACTCTCTGCAAAAGATGAAACATTGAATTGATCCCTGTCTACTGTGCTACTGGGTCCTCCTAAATGCAACTGCATAACATCCCCAACTTCTAGCTCTCTCTGAATCATATTGTATCTGGTGAGAGAAGTTGTATCCTCCTATGCACTCACCCTGCTACTATCATCTGCGCCTGGATCCCATATAGATGCGTCCAGACATGTGCTATGGTCATCCTGACTAATAAAGAGTGGGTCCTCATCGATGCAGGCTGGTCCTGGAAGTAAGTGCCCCATCAACATGTCAGTCTCCATAATCTGCTCAACTAATGGAGTCCCCAAAAGCGGTGAGTCAATCTCCTCATGTTGATCTGTATGTGTAAGGTCCAAGTCATGTCTCTCCTCCGAGGTCTGTGGATCCATATGTCCATGGTGTGCATCCCTCACACTAGGCTCCTCCATCATATCTGAAATGCCACTGATATCCTCATGTGACGTGGCTATCATGGGTGTCTGAAAAGATGACAAGTGTGTCACGGTCATCATAGGGAGCTCGTCATCTCTAGGTGCTAACACGTGTAAATCCCCACTAGTGTCTCCACTCTGCTAAGGTGTAGGGTCATCAACACCATGTGATATGTCTACTGAAATGCAGGTTCTATCATCATGTTCCTTCGACTGTCTATCCACTACACAAGGGTCACCATCCTCCCCAAGCATGCCATAATCACTAATATCTACAAGTGTGCAAGAGTCACTATCCTCCTCAAGCGTGTCAGAATCACTAGCCTCTGTACTAGCATCATCGCACTGCTCCAAATAAGCATCTAGCTCTAGCTCTGTGTCCTCACACACCTCATCCTCACTGTCATAGTGTACCTCAATAATATGCTTCTTACCTCTACCCCTACATCTGTGATCTGGTTCCCAAGGTACTTTGCAACTGTTGCAACGTTGCCTGCTCCTAATGGGTGTGGGGTTACTCTGTGCTTCTCTCCATCTAGCTATTGTGGCCATGTATTCCTCTGTCTGCTTGACTTGGAATGTAATCTCATATGTGCTCCACCTAGTATATTTCAAGGATAAATATTGTTGGAATGTTACTTGAGCCCTAGTTCTCGCACTAAGGTCGTAGTAATATTCCCATCTACTATGTACAGTCTCTCTAGAAAAATCCTCAATATCCATCTCCTCTTATGGAAGACCCCTCTATGGCTTTGCATGCATGTGCTAATTCCTACTGGCTGGTAGGAATCTAAGCTCTAATACCACTGTAATGTTCCCAAGCCAATATGCAAGGAACATCACAGTTTTGGGTGTCTTTTAAACTTTTACTGGTTGTGGCATTTCGTCAAACACTTTACTGATTTACTTGTTTGTATGTATTTACTTGCAGGTTGGCCTCTTGATTTCGGCCTTAGGGTTTATGTTGATAAATTTAATGTGTGTTGAAGAAATAAACAAGAAAATACCATAATGGAACATACCTCAACCATATGCAAGATCAACAAGATGATAGACAAGCCAAAACTCTTCAAATCTGATTTTATTCATAATAATAGAACCTGCTACAATGAAGATGTCGATATGGAATGCTCATCAGATGGCTCCAATATAGAAGATATAAGCTGCTACAAAATGATCCAAAAGAAGACTACAACAAGCCGACAAAGGCTGAATATACCATGAATACCAATACAAGAAATATCTCGGCTGTATGAAGTGTCAACCCCCAAGCTGGAAGATGCCATGCCCTGTTGAAACCCTGAAGACCCTCAATACTTCAGCCCTACTGTCAAAGACCTCCAAATGCTATGTTGAAGATGCCGAACTGTAGATTGGGATGAGTGGAATCCCCTTCTGAAATCCCAAACCAAAATACCAAGGGAAACTCATCCAAATGCCAAATCCTCCAATTGAGTTGCGCCCTCCTGAAACTATCAAACCCTACAATTTCGTCCCTGATGAAGTAGGCCTCCAAATGAGTCCAAACTCGGCCAAATGATAGATCAGGGTGATAGAATCCCCCTCCTGAAGTCTCAGTCCAAAATGCTATGGATAACTCCTCCAAACTGAATAGATCTAAATCTAAAAAATGCTCTCCTTCTCTCCAATTCGTCCCAATGCTCTAGGAAATAATCTGAACCATAAAACTCTCTCAAGAGGCACTAGAAATCATGGCTAAGGCCCTGCAAGTAAAACCCAAATGCTCAAATCTCCAAGAGCCCCCTCAAACTCCTACAACGAGCCTTCCTTCACTGAATGGTGTGCCCCCATTGCTAGAAACTCTTAATAGTGCGCCCTCCTTCTCTTCCTGTGCCTGTGGATGGTGTAGAACCTGCCTGCACTGACGTAGATCCAAACTAGAATGGTGTGGGAGAGTATTTCATCTCCGAGACCAAGCTTGGGACAAGCTAGGTAGAATTAATATGCAAGGAACATCACGGTTTTGGGTATCTTTTAAACTTTTACTGGTTGTGGCATTTTGTCAAACACTTTACTGATTTAGTTGTTTGTATGTGTTTACATTTAGGTTGGCCTCTTGATTTCGGCCTTAGGGTTTATGTTGATGAATTTAATGTGTGTTGCAGCAATAAACAAGAAGATACCGTAATGGAACATACCTCAACCATATGAAAGATCAACAAGATGAAAGACAAGCCAAAACTCTTCATATCTGATTTTATTCATAATAACAGAACTTGCTACAATGAAGATGTCGATCTAGAATGCTCATCATATGGCTCCAAGATAGAAGATAGAAGCTGCCACAAAATGCTCCAAAAGAAGACTACAATAAGCCTCTAAAGGTTGAATATACCATGAATACCAATACAAGAAAGATCTGGGCCGTATGAAGTGTCAACCCCCAAGCTGGAAGATGCCACGCCCTGTTGAAACCCTGAAGACCCTCAATACTTTGGCCCTATGTCAAAGACCTCCAAATGCTACGCTGAAGTTTCCGAACTGTAGATCGGGATGAGTGGAATCCCCTCCTGAAATCTCAAACCGAAATACCAAGGGAAACTCATCCAAATGCTAAATCCTCCAATTGAGCTGTGCCCTCTTGAAACTGTCAAACCCTACAATTTCGGCCCTGATGAAGGAGGCCTCCAAATGAGTCCAAACTCGGCCAAATGATAGATCGGGGTGATAGGATCCCCCTCCTGAAGTCTCAGGACGAAATGCTATGGATAACTCCTCCAAACTGAATAGATCTGAATCTCAAAAGTGCCCTCCTCTCCAATTCGTCCCAATGCTCTAGGAAATAATCTGAACCATGAAAATCTCTCAAGAGGCACTAGAAATCATGGCTAAGGCCCTGCAAGTAAAACCCAAATGCTCAAATCTCCAAGAGCCCCCTCAAACTACTACAACGAGCCTTCCTTCACTGAATGGTGCGCTCTCCTTGCTAGAAACCCCCAATGGTGCGCCCTCCTTCTCTTCATGTGCCTGTGGCTGGTGTAGAACCCTCCTGTACTAATGTAGATCCGAACTAGAATGGTGTGGGAAAGTATTGCATCTCCGAGACCAAGCTTGGGACAAGCTAGGTGGAATCTTTCACCATCGAATGATCCTCTAGGGTTTGTTAAGTCAAAACCCTCAAAACCCCCAAGGTATGGGCTCTCTAGCTAGAAGCCAGATATCAAACTGATAAACATACATGAATGAATTGAATAGAGGCCCTTGCCTCTTATTTATACTTCCTGCTCACCTTGTCCCTCCAAAGTGACTTTCATTTTATTAATATTTAATTAATTAATTAAATCACTTTAATTAATTAATTAACCTTTTTACCTCTGAAAAGCGCCTTATCTCTCCTTGTGGCTTCCCTGGCCACTGAAAGTCACTTCTCACCATCCTATCCTGTAGTGTTTCTCGTCCCAATTCTAATGAGCTATTACACTAAGAGGTTCCTCCAAGTATTGTGCCCAAAAAGACCTCTTCAGTGAATTTAATTAACTTATAGCTCAAAATACTCAAAATCATGAAAATCGTCGAAATGCAACGAAACCAAAGCCCACCTGTGCGGAATGGATCATAATGATGAAATAGGATGAGTGATGCAAGCCAGACCCCAAAATACCTCTCAGACATCTATGTACTCACTATAACCTCCATCTGGCTACTCTAGTCATCATAACCCTCTGTAATGTAATGATGTCCCAAAGTGGGGACATTACATGATGTCTCGAGACCCATAGGTCCTAGACATGGAGCAACGAGAGCCATATTGACTTGAGCCTTTCCCTGGAGGGCCCATCTTTCATCTTCAACGCCTCCACCTTGACAACAACAATAGCATCCATCCCATCGTCCTGGTCCTTCAGCAACAGTGGGTCTTGATCCATGAGGTAATGAGTTCAGGTATGATGGTATGTGTCACTCTGATTCTCAAAACATTTGAATATCTGCATTTAATTCTTTTTACTTCTAACGTGTGCTTGGACCTTATGCCTTTCCACTTCTCCACACTCGGGGGAATGACAGGATGCCCTAGCAAGTTGGTTCCCATAGGGTTTGAGTTTCCATAGGGTGGGTTCATGAAAGGTCATCGTTCATTCCAACCATACTTATCACTTTTCATCTTTTTCCCTCTCATCCATCCCATACATTGGTTCGGGCATTGGGTTTTCCAAGATTGCAAAGGGTTGTACCTTACCTTGTGGGAAGAAGGGGCTAAAGGCCCAGAGGGTAAAAGTAACTGGCAAAAGATAAAAGCCAAAATAACAAAACCTTCAGATGCTTCACCCAAGGATCCCTGAGAAATCAATAAAAGGCTTCTTAGCAAGAAACAGAGGGACCCATAAAATAATAAAATCAAGACCTAGTTAGAGGATAGGGGGTCTCATCACGAGCCATCCTATTAGGTCCATGGGCATGTAGCGGTATGACGCTACCATTCATCCGGTCACCACACCAGGTTAGTGGCTCTTGGTTTCATAGCCAAGAGAAATGGGGTCTCATCACGAGCCAACCTTTTCATCTCCGTGAAATGCTTGTGGGTAACATTGTCACCACTGGTCACCACACCAGGGCAATGTCCCCTAAATAGTCTCTTGAAAGAAAAAGAAATAAGACAAAAAGATTAAAGGAATTGAATGGGCTTGGAAACATTTGCATCCATGAGAAGGTCCAGCTCACCCTCTTTAGAGGCACCCACAGGTAAGCCATACATTCCCCTGTCATCATTACACGCATTGCTCAAACATCCCTACACCACCTCATCCACATTGCATGGCCTAGATTTGTCTTCACCTGGAAACATCCCACGTCCAATGAGAATTAGCCCAGTAGGACCTCCTGCCATCCTCTTCAAACCTGGCTTGTAGAATAGCATAACATCTTTGAGCACTTGTCTGGGAAAAGGGGGTTTTATGCACATGTTTAGATAACTTGATTATTAGATTTGATTGACATTGCTATGATCCCTGTGACTTATGAGCCCATGGAGGGCGTACTTGTTGTTGCAGGGCCACACCCGACGGACATGTACACATGGGGAGATGATTAGTTTGGACCTCCATAGGGATAAAATCCCACCACATGGATGTTGAGACCCCAGCCAGGGGCAAAGACAGGTCAAAGGCTTGCACCAAAGAGAGAGGAGGACGTTCCACCAGAGACATCCTGGCAGGCCTAGACCCAGGGGATCTTGTCCTCCTACTATGATGTTGACCTTGAAAGGCCTATGACATCACCTCTGTGATCCTTGACGTCACCCAACGTTTGATGGACACTTTGGAGGCAGTTGTGTGCCAAGTGGCACGTGTGGCTTGATCCAAAGGCCTTGGGAGGCCTAACGTTTTTCTCCTGGAGGCCAGTGTTTCACCAGAGAGGCCTAATGTCACCCTAAAGGGGCATGACGTCACCTTTTCTACTTGATTTAGGGTTTAATTTGTCATTTTATGTAAAAACTGGGTATTACATGTAAACTGGCCATGTCGTCCTTTTTGACCTAATTTGTAAATTAAAGGTCATTATAACTATATAAATAAGGGAAAAATCACTCTTATTTTTTATCATCTTTCACTCACACTTAAGTGAGGTCTGAAATTTGCGCCCTAATTAGGGTTTCTTGGCTGAAATTCAGTCTGTGGTTCTTAAAGGAGGCTATTTTTGGTGTAATTTAGCATTTTTCTTGGTGGAAGTCTTCAACTAGGCCTATTGCTAGATGATTCTTGGTGAATGTAAGTAAATTTTCTGCAATTCTTCTTCATTGAATGGTTATGGTTGTATTTATCTTGCATTTATTCTAAGATTATGAAATTGTAGCTTAAAACCCTAGGAGGCTAAAGCACATGTTATTGTTCTTGCCTTAATAACTCACCTACTAGATTATGCTAGAAAACCAATTTTCTTGAAGCTTTGTGCTAAGGGCCTTGCCATTGCAACACCCTAGCATATTTTTCTTCATCTAGCCATCATCTACTTCATCTTTGAGCTAAGAAGGAGGAAAACCGCTAGGGCCTAGGGTTACCTACTTCCTAGAGGCCATTTTCCCCTAAGGTTTAGTGATTGAAGCCTTTGGCTGCCAACACTTCAATCATTAACATTCTTGTCTTTAGCTCTCTTATTATCAATTTGGTCCTTCAAAATTTCCGCTGCTAAAAGAGACTCCATTTACCCAAAAAGCACTGATCTAAGCCTTACAATTGAGTGATTGATGAAAGCCACCCTCAAAACTTTACCTTAAGCTCTCTACTAACTCTTCCTAACCCTAGAATAGACTAATCTACTAACCTACTTGCTGCTGTTACAAAAGTAAGATACATCCATCTATTGCAGCATTAAAAGCACCTAAAAGAAATTGTAAAGTTGATTTATACACTGCCTAATTTGCTTCTGACAAATGCTAGTACTTTGAGTGATTATTTTGGGTCATTTTGAAGTTCTTTCAATGCATTTATTGTGAAACAATCATCTCATAAACATTGCTGTTATAAAATTCTGTTTGCTTCATCATATATCAACTATTGTTTTTATTGATAAAGTCCATGGTTTTATGAAGTACTAACAACAAGTTGTGCTTGCAAAATATATATTTTCTTGTTGCTTTGTTCTGGGTAGGTACATATGAATACTTCATTACTTCATTGGTTAAAACCCTGGGACTTTCTGATCAGTGTGACTTGTGAGAGGGGATACTTTTATAGACACTTTAACCTTTGTCTTCTCAAACCCCCAAGTCATCGAGGACGTCTCCCCTGGGCCATCAACCCTAAATAGAAAGAGGTATCTTGTTGAGGTGACAGTGATAGGATAACCTCCTGTTATGCCAATTTGTCTTCCTTTAACCTTTTCCCTTGGAATAAGTACAAATTGAGCGATAACAGTGCCAACACCTCTTGCATCTACCTCTTCCCTTAGATAAGCATTATCATTATTTTATTGCCCAAGTGATATTGTTACTATTATTGACTCCATAAGCCCCTAAAGGGCACTGATTTCTATACCCTTGTGGATAAATGAGATCAAACAAACTTTCAAACTATCTTCTTGAACTCTCACTAACACTAACAGCCATATTGCTGCTGCTATAATTGCTGCTAAAGCCTTTATTTAGCATCCCTAACACGTATACTAATCATAAAAACTACCCAGAAAATTGCATCAACCTAGGCGTCACCTTCCTAGGCCTGAATCTCCTTTTTCTACCTCTAAGTGAAATTTTTCTGAAGTTGTTAAGGCTGTTGTTTCTGATACTAATTCACTGTTACAACCATCATTTGCAGCCTTTATTAGCCTGATAACCATCTAAATACAATCCAGAAATTGTATCAAGCAAAGTAATATCAAATGATTGTTAAAGTGTGTAATTAATTGCTTGTTCTAAGTGCAAATTCTGAGGTTGTTAGAGGCTGTCATTGCTGTGGAAGTTGTTGTTACAACCATTGTTGCAGCCCCTTTACACCCATTAAATCATCTATAAAAACCACTAACACTTGAGCCAAGCAAGCTATAATCATTGGATGTTGAATTAGTTGTTTTCTTGCTTCATTCAAGTACCTTTTTCTGAAGTTCTTTATTGGTTGTTATCAATATTAATTGTTGTTGTTATAAGTGTTTAGACAGCCATCTGAGTATTAATAGACTTGTATTAATCTTGAAATTGAGAGTGAAAAAGCATTATCAAGTGTATAAAACCCTTTATATCATTTCTTGTCTTCATAACTTGCAATTGCAATTC
This sequence comes from Picea engelmannii, assembly GCA_009831015.1. Classification (NCBI taxonomy): domain Eukaryota; kingdom Viridiplantae; phylum Streptophyta; class Pinopsida; order Pinales; family Pinaceae; genus Picea; species Picea engelmannii. Next base: position 111,352 of record ML802201.1, on the reverse strand, counting down.
TTTAAGATACATTGCTGCTACTGTAATTCTATTGTTGTTATATATAACTTGTTTAGCAACATATAATTTTTTCAAGGAGTCATTGGTTATAATTATTGAAATCATTGTTGCTACTAACATTTGATGTTTCATTGGTAAAGGGAAGGTACCACTCATTTTAGTTCCTCTTTGTCCCTTTAACCTTACCAAGGGACTTCTTAACTTGAGTGACCTAGAGAGAGGGGTGGGATTTTATCTAGCCTTTTGCACCATTCATTAACTAACTAGGTCTTGGGACGTCTCCCTTGGAGTGAGGTTTTCCTCCTCCTAAGGAAAAAGAGGTACCTTGTTGGGGTGACAGTGACAAGGCCACCTCTGTGTTACGCCAATCTAGGCTTACTTGCCTTTGGGCTTTGGTCAAGTATAGATTGTGCAATAACATTTTTGGCACCGTTGTCGGGGAACACTGAGTCAATATTCCTCAACGACACTTTTTCGGTAAGTCTTTTACTCAAAGCCTCCACTTCACAGAGCTTACCTAGCGACTCCACTGAGGGTGATTCCCTCACTCCCTTTGATAATCCTTAAGAGGTTATCTGGCGACTCCACTAACTTACTTTCTACTTCGCGATATTTTCAAAACATGGGATCATGGTGCCCTCGGAACAAGTGTATCCGACTATTGATTTTGAAAGTTTTTAAGGATACCCGCATTATTTTGATATAAAATGGTTAAACAACTCTCCAAGATCCAAAGGCCTCCCAATTACTCACATTGTATAATTCTTGAAATAAATAAGTGAGATAGAATTTGAAGGGGAGGATGTTCTAGTAAAATTGTTCATACTTTCTCTGCCGTCTTTTTTGCAAGATTGGATTAAGGGTTATTGCGAAGATAAGGGTATATCATATTTCATAGACCTCATCAGTAGGTTTATTGAGTTTGTGAAACCACAATGCTAGACATATGAAGATGCCCTTCAAAATCTCGCAATAGCCCTGAAGGATGAAGCATTCACCAATGAGATTGTGGAAGATCTCAGGGATGTGTGCCATACTCAATACCAAGAACCCTATGTTATAGAAGGAGATATTTATGAAGAAGGTCATCAACCCCTTGAAGAGGAGCAAGATTTTTCCCATGATTCAATAGAAGGCAGTAAAGACTTGACTGAAGAAGTGAGTTATGAGAGTGAAGCACTAATATGTGGTTCTCCGTTCGATGAAGCTCTCCAAGATTCTATATCTCCTGAACAAGACGAAGAGAATGAGGTAAATCATTTTCCTTTCCATGTTTTTGATGACACTTTGTTCTATGATTCAGAAGGTGAAGAAGTAAAGGAACCCTTGGAAGAGCTAGGTCCTTCATTTTCTGATGAAGGCGAAAATATGATTAAAGAGATGAGTCTTGGGGATGATATATTGGATGCTCTTTAATTTGATGAAGTCATCCAAGACTTTGACGCTCTTGCACAAAAATAAGTGAACACAATAAGTTATTTCCCTTTCCAATATTTTGATGATGCTTTATTTTATGATTGAGAAGGTGAAGAAATATTAGAGGATCCCTTGGATGCATTAAATTCTTCATGTTATGATAAAGGTAGTGACATGGTTAATAATATTGATGAGTCCATACATGTTGGAAGATGTAAGTGGGATGTGATTGGTTCTGATGAGGATCCCATTTATGATATGGAAGGATATCTTTGAATGTTTCTTTTACAACAATCATATGATGTTCTTAAGAATTTTGACGTTTGGAAACAAGATGATGATATAATCACAGAAATTTTCCAAGCACCCAAGGATGACCTAGTGCAATGTTCTCTTGATGATTTTCGTTCATACCTTGAGGATTTTGATGAGTATTCCTTTGAGCACTTGGATTTATTCTATGAAGAAGATTATCAACCGTCGTTGTGCTCAAATTTTAATAAAGGTGAGGACGTTGCTTGCTATCTATTGGAATTAGTAAGGAATTTTCTGCATATTGTTGTTATTTATTCTTGTTTCATGGTTATTCTTGTCTAAACCCTTGGAAGAGTATAAGGGCATACACCCTCCACCAAGATATATCATTTTGTCATTGAATAAGTTCTTGATAAGGTTGCTAGGAGGAGTAAAAAGGCTTACACCCTAGATTTACATTGCTATATTTGTTTGCTCTAGGGAGTAAAAAGGCTTACACTGCTAGACAAGTAACAAACCTAGCTCTCACCCAAGAGACTACATAACCCAATTGATAAGGCACTAATCTAATTTGCATTGGATATATAAAATCAATGCATTGGTATACGTGAAAAGTTGAGATTTTGCAATTGTCTAAGTTGGAAGTTATTTTTCATGCTTAAGGCTTACTTGTGCCCTAGGGGCGTCTTGATTGGCCAACTAATTCTTCTTCTTGTTATAAATTAATGATAAATCCATTAGAGCTACAGAAAACCACTCTCTCTTCCTCTTTTATTACTCTTTCTACCATTGAAAATTGCAAGTAATTAGTGCTAATTATTCTTCTTGTCAAGGGATTTCATTGAGGTACTTTGCTTGCGAATTTCAATGAATACAACTTCTTGTTGTAGAAAAAACTTTCTACATCCACAAGGATGCCCTAATACACTGTTGATTACATATTTTTGCAGCCCTATTTTTCCATCAAAACTTGAGTTTAAATATTGGAATATTATATACATGTTTAGGGCTTGATCATCCAATAATTATTTGATTTTTTTGATGGTTAATTGTACACTTGTTATAACTTATTCTTTGTTGTTGTAAATATGATATATGCTGCAGTTCTTGGACAACGAGCTTATCTTGCTGATTCCCCATTGATTAGAGGCTTGGTTTATCATCATTTATCTTGTTCTAGGCAGGTTCAACATTGATTTGTAGGTACAAAACACTTGGCAACCATTCACCCTTCCAAAAGACTCTTCTTCAAGCCCTTTATTCATCTTCTTGCTTTACCTATAAGGGATCCATTGATCATTCTCTCACTTTCCATCTCAATTCCCTTGGGTCACCGAGATTCCCCCCTTGTGGTGACTTATCATCACTATTAAAGCAAGGGGAGTGTCTATCTAAGGTGAAAGTGGATAGGTACTCCCATAGTTGTCACACTCCCATGGATTGGGTTGGGATTTTCCCAATCTACAGATTGTGCGATAACATGGATATAGTGGGTCCTTGGACCTTTACATTCCCTATGGGTTTTTTCCTGAGCACAAAGACCTTCTATCCAATATACACACTAGTTGTACCTGAAAGTCTCATTTCATTTTCACATGGATCAAATCCCAATCAACAACATGGTTATAACTTATGATCATGCACATACTTTTTCAACAATGACACGTGAAACATATTATGAAATTTTATAGTAGTAGGAAATGCAAGCACGTATGCAACATGCCCTATCCTATCCAAGATCACAAATGGACCACAATATCTGGCTACCAGCTTACAGTATCTCCCTAACTTCGTAGAACTTTTCTTTGTTTTCACTTTTAGAAACACATGCTCTCTAGTTTTAAATTCCCTTAGTATTCTACCTTTTTCTGCATAACTCTTTTTCTTGTCTTGTGCTACCTTTAAATTTTGTTTGATCTTGACCATTTTCTCTTCCATTTCTCTGAGCAAATCTGGCCCAAGTACTACTTTGTTTTCTATATTGTTCCAACTAACTAGAGTATTACACTTTATGCCATAAAATGCCTCAAATGGACTCATTTTCAGTGAAGCTTGATATCCATTATTGTAGGTAAATTCTACTAATGCAAGTAATCCTCCCACTTGGCTGGCTTATCCATGATTCCATCACATACATTCTTAACATGTCTTCGATCACTTCACTGAATATGTTTGTTTTCCCATGTGTTTTCAAATGATAGGTTGTATTGAAGTTCAAATTTGTACCAAAACCCTTGAGTAATCCTTTCCAAAAGCTTGAGATAAAATTTGGATCTCCATTTGAAATAATTTCCTTAGGTATCCCATGCAACATGGAAATTTCTTTCAAGTAAATCTTTTCTATATTAGTTGCCTTATGAGTCAATTTAACTAGAATAAAGTGAGCAACTTTCATTAATTTGTCCACCACTACCATTATTGAATCAGGTTGCCTTGTTGTATTGGGCAACTTAGTGATAAAATAAATAGTTACCACTTCTCGTTTCCACTTTGGAATTGGTAACAATTGTAGCAATGCTACTAGATGTCTATGCTCAACCTTTGTTCTTTGACATTCCATCCACCCAACTATTTAATAAGCCACATCCTTCTTCATTCTTGACCAAAAATATTGATTTCTTACTGTTGCAATTGTCTTTTGATAACTAGGATATCCAACATGTGGAACATTATGCATTTTTTTTAACACAAACTTCCTTAATACATAATAATTAGGGACATAAACTCTATTTTTCTGCATAAGAATGTCATTCTCTTCCAACTTATAACCCTTATACTTATACTATGCATTCTCTTGTTGTAATTCATCTTTTGTCTATAGATAGTGCTCATTCGAGGTAACATCCTCAAGAATTGTGTTCATCAAATCAGAATTGCACATACTAATTGTTGCAGTATGCAATGCATGTACTCGTCTATTGAGTACATCAACAACCTTGTTCTCCTGCCTCTAACATATTTAATATTAAAATCATATTCACTGAGAAATTCCAACCATCTTGTTTACCTAGCATTTAAAGTCTGTTGTTCAAATAAATATTTCAGACCATTGTGGTAAGTTCTTAACTCACTCGAAATTTCTCCCCATCAAGTAATGCTCCACATATTCAGTGCATGAACTATTGCAGCAAGTTACAAGTCATGTGTAACACAATGCTTCTTAATATTCCTAGATTTATAACAAATCACATGCCCATTTTGAGTAAAAACTCCACCAAGTCCCTCTTTACAAGCATCTACACATACCACAAAATTTTCATTTGGGTCAACAATATTAAGAATGGGTGCACTAGTAAGCATTCCCTTTAATAGTTGGAAGCTTTCTAGTGTCCATTCAAATTTATTCCCATCTTTTGTAAAGATATAATATGATAAGAAATCTTGGAGAATCCTTCTATGGATCTTCTATAGTATCCAACAAACCCCATGAATGTCCTCACCTTTGTTACGTTCTTATGTGTAGACCATCCCCTAATAGCTTCAAACTTCTTTGGATATAGTGTGAATCCTTCTTAGAGATGATGTGTCCCAAGCAATAAATCTACCTTTGATAAAAGGAACACTTGTTTAACTTAGCATACAACTAATTCTCTCGTTGGCACTTGTACTACTAACCTCAACTTCTCTTCATGTAACTCCTCTGGCTTTGAATAAATAAGAATGTCATCTAGAAATAAGATGACAAACTTATCTAAGTAATTCCTAAATATTCCATTCATTAAGTACATGAAGGTAGTTGGTGCATTTGTCAATCCAAATGGCACCACTACAAATTCATAATGTTCGTACCTAGTTCTGAAAGTTGTCTAACTGATGTCTGCGTCGTTTATCCTTATCTAATGATAGATTGAACTCAAGTCTATCTTTGAAAAGATATTTTCTCCTATGATATGATCAAATAGGTTATCAATTCTTGGTAGAGAATATGTATTCCTCACAATGGCATTGTTCACTTGTCTAAAATCGATGTACAGTGAAAAAATCCCATACTTCTTCTTTACAAAGAGTATTGATGCTCCCAAAGAAGAGACACTTGGGCGTATACTCCTCTTCTTTAAAAATTCACTTAATATCATCTGGAGCTTCTTCAATTCAAGTGTACTTATTCCATATGGTGTCTTAGACGTTGGAGCGGCTCCAAGCATTAAATTAATAGAGAAATCAATATCTATTTTTGTTGGTAAACTTGGTATTTTCCCAAATACATCTTCATACTCCTACAACATTGGAAAGTCCTCAAGATTTGGGCTTGTGCACTTTGCTATCTCTTCGACATGAGTTGCATACAACTGGCACCCTTTCCTGAAGCATCTCTTCAATTGTAAGGGTGAAATATTCCTTATAGAAATAGGTCTACATATGCCTTTCACTGTCCACTAATTTCCTTCTTCATAAGACAAGTGAAAGTCTTATTATGACAATCTACGATACCATGATGCACATCCAACTAGTCCATTAAAATAAGAACATCATATGAGCCAAATGGTATTATGTTAAGGTCTACGATAGTGCTGACACCATTCATATCTAATGGGAAACCTTTGACAATCTCATTATATTTCCTTTTAGTCATGTTATCGTACAGATTGTAGTTTGGGAAAGTCCCAACCCAAACCACAAAGGTGGGACAACTACAGGAGTACTTACGCATTGTCACCTTAAATAGACACTCCCCTTAACAATTTCACTTTCATAGTTGTTTTAGGGTTTACTATCCAAGTGTAGATCTATGTACCATGTGATGAAAATTTAACAAAAAGTGCTTGATAGAAAGGTCTCGCAGAGATTTAAAAGTACCCGTATAAATTTGGCCTTTAATGCCTCTAAAATTGCATTTGAAGATAAACTATCTGGAATGTCCACAATCTCAAAATAGTCTTTACTATTTTTGACATCGTTTTACATAACACTAGAGTTTTCTCGCTTTTATTGGTGGAAATCTCTTGAAAAGGTCAACAATTTTCTTGTTTTACTCAAAGTCTAATTCTAAACAAAAAGTCGTGAAATCTATTATATAAATGAAAGTGGCTAAATTTAATCACTTCTATGTTTTTTTCTCTTTTCTAAAAGTATCCCCACCGTTTAATATGTTTCTCAAATTTGGTGTTTGTGTAATAATCTCCAACAATATAAATTGCTCATTTTAGAGGGCCAAACTTAATCAATGAAAATGATTTGTTGACTAGCTTACAGCGTGAGCATTTAATATAGACATATAACTCACATGCCTTGTGGAACCTGAACCCTTGGGTTCTCCAAATCATAACATCTAACATATGTGTGTCTTGCATTTCAACTAATTCACTCACAAAGAAAACCAATCTTAATAATTATATGAAATTATATGTTGAAAAGACATTGCTACTCCAAATCATAACATCTAACATATGTGTGTCTTGCATTTCAACTAATTCACTCACAAAGAAAACCAATCTTAATAATTATATGAAATTATATGCTGAAAAAACATTGCTAGTAAAATCTTATTTAAACATCTCAGCACTATCAAACATATTTTTAAACTTAACCATGCCAAGCATCATTTCCTTTTACTTCTTACAATCATGAGAAAGATACCTTTGCCTTGGTTTGGACAAGTTCCTTACTCCTAGACAAAAGTGCTAACTCTGCTAACTCACATTGAAACAATTCTACCACAAGTTTCTCAATCAACTTTCCAAGTATCCTCACGCAAATGCTACACTTCGTTCTTTTCGCAATCCCAATAAAATAAGAAAAGCCACATATACGTGTTTATTTGGAAAAATCAACATAACATAGCTTCCAACTTCTATCCATAACAACAAGCTGTTAATTTTTTTTTTAAATAATGGGAAAAGGAG
>ML802201.1:75537-91522 GCA_009831015.1 Picea engelmannii | reverse complement strand
CATTATAACCTTTGGATATATGCATCTGACTCCTTTTATCTCTGACGACTGCTTGGATCTTACATTAACCCACTTGACCATGATTGGGGAGATTGATAGGGTGTCCTAGCAAGCCTGTACCCATGGGTTTTGGTTTGCCACCGAGGGCATTTCTGAAGAGCCATCGTCCGCTTCCATCATGCTACCACTTTTTCATCTTATCTCCTGCTCATTTATCCCATTCCCCTTGTCCGGGCATTGGATTGACCTGTTTGTAGGGTTGCACCTTATCTTGTGGGAAGAAGGGGCTAAAGGCCCAGAAGGTAAAAGCAACTGGTAAAAGATAAAAGCCTAGAAATAAAACCTCGAGATGCCTCACCCAGGGATCCCCGAGAAGGCAATAAAAAGCCTCTCCGCAAGAAATAAGAGGGACCCGGAAAATAATAAACAAGACCTAGCCAAGAGGATAGGGGGTCTCATCACGAGCCAGCCTATTAGGTTCATGGGTACCTAACAGTATGACATTGCCATTATCTGGTTACCATGCCACGACAGTGACCTTTGGTTGCATGGCCAAGGGAAAGGGGGTCTCATCACGAGCCAGCCTTCTTATCTATGTGAAAGTACTTGTGGGTAACACTGTCAGCTCTGGTCACCATGCCAAGGCAGTGTCCTCCAGTTAGACCTTGAATAAAAAGAAAAAGAAGAAGAAAAAGAAAATAAAGAAAGAATAAAGGCAAGAACAAGCTTGGAAAAAATTGCATCCATGACGGGTACAACTCACCTTCTACAAAGGCACCCACAGATAACATTATGCATCCCTGGCTTTCACTCTACCCATTTGTCTGGACATCCCCTAGCCACATCACCTTGTTTACATGCTTGGATGAAACCCTCTTGGGAACTTCCCTTCTCTTGTGGATGCTAGCCCAATAGGATGTCTTGTCATTTTCTTCGATCTTGTATTGTTGATTTTTCTAATATCTTTGAGCTATTGAACGATATATCAGGGTTTTTATGCATATGTTTGATAATATTAATAATGAAATGTGATTGACTTATGATCCCTGTGACTGATGAGCCCATGGAGGGTGTAGTTTTTGATGTGCAGGACCATGCTCGACGGACATGTACCATTTGGACCGGTACACATAGGGAGATGATTAGTTTGGATCTCCATGGGGCTGAAGAGCCCATCAGACGGTTGTTGAGACCCCATCAGAGGGGCAGAGACAGGACAATGTTTGACCAAGGCTTTGCATAAGAGAAGAAGAGGACGTTTCACCAGAGGTACTTTGGCAGAGACCGACCTAGGGAGAATGACCCCTTTTCAGTGGAACGTTGTTCTTGGAAGGCTCAGAGCGTCCCCATCCTTACCATGATGTCATCTAGCTTCATGGTCATTCTTGGAGGCAGACTGGGCAGCAATGGCACATGTGGCATGTTAGAGAAGCCCCTAGGGGGCTAATGTTTTGCTCCTAGATGTCTCATCTGCCCTAAAAGGGGCTAGCGCCTCCCTTGAAGGGGATTTTACCTTTATTACAACTCAGTTAGGGTTTTAATTTGACAATTTAATGTAAAAACAGTATTCTGGTCTTGTCGACCATTTTTATGACCTAAAATTAATTAAGGTCATTGATACACTATATATTGAGGAGTTTTAGCCCCATTTTGACATAACTCATCACTCACTCTCCTAGTGAGGTCTGATTTTTGCGCCCTATTAGGGTTATTGGCTGATTTGAGAAAGGTGCACTTGTTTGAGGAGGAGATTTTTGGCAATTTATGGTGCTTTTCTTGAAGGAAGGTTTACAACTAGGGTTTGCATGCTATTTTCTTGATGATTTGTAAGTATTTTCTGCAAAACTTCTTGATTGAATGGTTGTAGTTTAATTTCTTTCATCTATTTATAAATATTGCTTAATCAAAACCCTAGGGGACAAACACACAAGTAGGTCAATGTCTCATGTCCCTTGATAGAAAAACCTTTTAGCCATTGAAGAAGAAGAAGAGAGCCTAGCCATTGCTACACTCTTTCTTTCTTCTTCCCTTAAGCTAGTTGTACCTTTAAACATCAAGAGGAAGATGATGTTGAGGAAGAGGATGTCCCAGGCCTAGGTTATCTACACCTAGGGCCGTTTTTCTTTTAGGGTTTGATGAAAGAGCCTTGCCTTTGCAACACTCTCCCTCTTTAAAATTTCTTGTCTTGATTTTACTTGTCTTTGAGCTAGTTGTTTGCCAAGAAGGAGGAGAGAGCACGAGGCCTTGCTTAAGCAACATCGAAGTGAGCCTCTCTCCCCTAGGGTTCTGTCTTTAAGGCCCTGCTATTGCAACACCTTGAAACCTTTCCCTCTTGTCCTTTGAATCTCATCCCCTTCAACTTGTGCATCCTTCACCTTTTGACTCCATAACCCTAGGCACTGATCTTTAGCCTCCAACGTTGAAGTGACAGTGATTGAAACAACTCTCAAAACCTCTTATAAATTGAAACCCTAACTAACTACTAACCCTAAAAGATGACGTCACCCTTGGTTATTTCATCTTGACACAACAATTTTTATATATTAAGCAATTAGATTGTGGTTTGATGCATTTATTGAAACAGGATGGATTAGATACATTGATTGCTACATCATCTTGATATTTGTTGGCGAAGTAACATCATTTCATTGCTATATTAACAAACATTGACTTCGTCAATGTTTATTGTTGCAATTGCTTATATATTGATATCAAATAGTCTTATGAAGTACTAACCCATTGAATCATAGCTTGCATATATATATTGGTTTACTTTGTCCCGGGTAGGTGTTCTTCTTTGGGCCTACACTTCATTATTGGTTGTTTAGTCGGGACTATCTATTTTGGTGGTGACCTGTGAAGGGGGAACTTTACTTTGACTTTTAAACCTTTGCCTCTTCAAAGCCCCAGGTTACTGGGGACGTCTCCCCTGGGCCTAACCTCTCTAAAGAGAAAGAAACTCCCCATCATGGTGACATTGGGTGGGATAGGTTCCTGTTACGCCAGTTTGGCCTTCTACTTCATAGCCACTTGACCTAGCTACAAACTCTGCGATAACAGGGCCAAAATACTAAAATCATATTGTTTTAGATTAGAATGTTAAATTAAAACCCTAACTGAGTTGTAAAGAAACATCAAGCCTCTCCAAGGGAGGCGTTAGCCCCTTCTAGGGAAAATGGAGCATCCTGGAGCAAAACATTAGCCCTCCTTGGGTTTCTCCAGCCTGCCACATGTGCCAATACTGCCCAGTCTACCTCCCAAGACGTCCATAAGGCCGGATGACATCATGGTCATGATGGGTGATGTCCTAGGCCTTCCAGGGCCAACGTTCCACTAAAAAAGGGCCAATGCCCCTAGGTCAAGCTCTGCCAGGGTGCCACTAGTGGAACGTCCTCTTCTCCTTTGATGCAAATCCCCTGATCCATCTATTTCCTGTCTCTGCCCCCTGATGGGGTCTCAGCATCCACCTGATGGGTTCTTCAGCCCCATGGAGGTCTGAACTGATCATCTCCCCATGTGTACCGGCCCAAATGGTACCTTTCCATCGGGCATGGTCCTACACATCAAAAGATATGCCCTCCAAGGGCTCATCAGTCACAAGGATCATAGCAATGTCAATCACATCATATCATCAACATTATTAAACATGTGCATAAAACCCCTAATACATCAGTCAATAGCTCAAAGACGTTACACAAACCTACAATACAAGTCTAGAGAAAAGGTCAAGGCATCCTATTGGGCTAGTGTCCACTGAAAAAGGAAAGTTCCCAGAAGAGACCTCATCCAAGCCATGTAAGTGGGTGGTGTGGTCAGGGGATGTCCAAGCAGCTGGGTGCAATGAAGGCCAAGGATGCAAAAAATGTTACCTGTGGGTGCCTTTGTAGAAGGCGGGTTGTACCTGTCCTAGATGCATTTTTTCCAAGCCCACTTTGCCTTTTATTCTTTATTCTTTTATTGCTTTTTTCTTTTTGTTCAAGAGCTAATCAGGGGACACTACCCTGGCGTGGTGACCAGTGGTGGCAGCATTACCCACAAGTACTTTCACAGAAATGAGAAGGTTGGCCCGTGATGATGAGAACCCCTTTCCCTTGGCCATGCAACCAAAAGTCACTGCCCTGGCGTGGTAACCAGCTGGTGGCAATGTCATACTGCTAGGTACCCATGGACCTAATAGGCTAGCTCGTGATGAGACCCCCTATCCTCTAGTTAGGTCTTGTTTTACTATTTTTTTGGATCCCTCTTGTTTCTTGTTGAGAAGCCTTTTATTTCTTTCTCGAGGATCCCTAGGCAAAGCATCTCGAGGTTTTATTTTTAGGATTTTGTCTTTTACCAGCTTGCTTTTACCTTCTGGGCCTTTAGCCCCTTCTTCCCACGAGATAAGGTGCAGTCCTGAAAATAGGTCAATCCAGTGCCTAGACAAGTGGAAAGGGACAAGTGGAAAGGGACAAGTGAGCGGGAAACAAGATGAAACAGTGGTGCTATGATGGGAGTGAATGATGGATTTTCAGAAATCCCCCAGTGGCAAACCAAAACTTACAGACACAAGCTTGCTAGGGCACCTTGTCAATCCCCCCGAACATGGTCAAGTGGGCAAGTGTAAGATCCAAGCAGATGTTAGAAATAAAAGGAAACAGATGCATACATTCAATGGTTTTGATGATCAAAGTGACACATACCATGATAGCCGGACTAATTACCTCATGGAGCAAGAACCTTCTCTGACACAGGACCAAGCTAATGGTGATGGATGCTGCTGCTACTGACAAGATAAAGATGTTGGAAGAAAGAAAAGGTGGGCCCTCCAGGACCATGCTAAAGTCAATCATGCTCTCGGTACTCCATGTCTAGGACTTGTGGGCCTCGAGACATGATCTCCTAGTTATCCCTGCAAGTGGTGGATAACATCTAGCTCCAACTCGGGAACATGTGCTCACCATAAAGCACATGAGAACCTCAGCATCTCTGGAATATCCTGCTGACCTGCTTGATCTCAATAGAATCATTAGTAACAAAATTGGGGTGGTAATGCCACCCCAACATACATGTAATGTAAACTGAAATAAAGCAATCAATAATGTATGTTGGGTGTAGTCAAACAACCAGTCAAGCCAATCCAACAACGTCCCACAATACCTGCCTTTTTGCTTCATCATAGACCAAAATAGTGATAAATCAAGCACAAAAATGACATGGGTTAGAACATATATCATATCATTGGAAATCACAAACTCTAACTCATGGAGGCGGGTGGGAGGGATAAAATTGTTCCAAGTCAGTCTTTGAGGAAAGTACTCAATCCACTTCAGGAAGGGGTCATGAAAAGTCCAAGGTTCAGAATATTGACCAAAGGATCGATAAACTGGCTACCTAGGACGTCTTCACACTCTGAAGCTTGGGAAGGGATTGACAAAGATCTAGCAGACGACTGGCAAACTCTCAAGGGAAAGTTAAAAAACTGAGATGATGGACTCAAATTTGTAGTTTTCAACCAACCCTTGGATTCTTGGGTTTGCTTAAGAGGAAACTCAATATAAAAGATATAATTTCCAACTACACTTTTAATGATACAGCAAGGTAAGGCAATAAGAGGTGGCTGGGGAAAAAGGTCATGAGAATCCTTCTTTAGGCAAACAATATTCTTACTCCTATCAAAGCCCAAGAATAGTGGTGGTTGATAGTCACTTTCATAGGGTAAATCTAAGTGCTCGGAGGAGTAATCATCAAAGCCCTCAAGGTAACACCAAAAATCATCAGGCAAATATGGTACTTGGTCAACCTTGGGTGTTTGGGGAGCATCGGTAAAAATCTCATCTCCTTGTTGCCACTAGTCAAGAGCTTGTTGTGATAATTACAAAGGCAACACTCGGAGATGACTCTTTATGTCATAGATGGGATACACATCATAACCAACTGCATCCCACCTACGTTTCCCAACATGTATGAACTCATCAATATCAACTAAGTTATTGTCAGTATCATAACATGGAGGGTTCAAAACATTCAAAAGCTCACCCATTTCCTTCTCTTTTCCCAAATCATAAAGTAGACAATCATCAAAATCTTGGAGAGGAGGGTAACTCACTTTCTCTTTTTGTGCAGGCGCTAACGAGGTAAAAATATGATTCCCAATTGTTTGGTGTCACTCTACACTCTATCACTCATTTGTCAACCTAGGGCTTATTGTGCTTACAAGGCACTCCTGTGCAATCTGCACAGAAAGGAGGACTAGCTTACTGTAACTATGATTACGAAAGCAATAAGTCACAGAACCCTGATCCTTTCAGTCTTATGGTGGTATCCCTGAAAACTAAGCTCTCTGAAATGTCATAAACTTAATCTCTGAATATTCACTTGACTGGGATTTATGAGAATTGTGATTCTATAGCAACTATGCATATGTATAAAAAGGAATGCTAAGGTCTATAAAACTCAAAAATTACGATGCTGTAACAACAAGGGTAAAGTACTTAATGTTCCCTGTCCAGCTTTGTGGATGATGCCAAAGTTTATTATGATGGTAAATTCTTTCACCTAGGCTCTGTTATACATACCCAGATTTATCTACACATACCTAGAGTTTAGCCATAAGGTGTTAGGATAACAATAGGTCTGATTTTAGATGCCGAATCGAAATCTATTCACCCTAATAATCTTTAACTGTCATTATTCAACAAATATCCAGGGCCATTATGAAGCATATAACCATTACTCAACAAACTGTATAATAAATCTCAGAAACTAACAATCTGATCGGCATATATATATATATATATATATATATATATATATATATATATATATCATGCATGAGTTTAACTAACAATAAAAGATATAACAACAAAAGAAATAATACGGATTGTACCTGTGAGTGGGCCCTTGCTCACGGTACTACTGTATTCACACTTCACTATTTATCAATAGGAAATGATCACACACAACAGAAAATATATATATATATATATATCAGAAATTGGGAAATTCAAGACAGTGTTCACTCAGCTCAATGTATGATATGTCTCACACGTTAATACACTAACTTGTCTTTGCTCAACCGAGCATACATATATATACAAAATCTTTGGCTAAAGATAGCTATGTGTAGAGCGCCAATCCCCTAGATTCTAGGAAATACTGTTGAAACAAATTGATGCTTAATGCCTCCACGTATCCACTGGCTATTCACGTCCTAGATGCGCTGGGTGGACTGTTATGTATATTCTTATTTTGGATTTATCATGTGCGCTGAAGTGAAGATGCTGAGCATCTTATTACTGCTCAAGGTTATGCAACCTCCACGCTAATAACCATCAGCCCTGCCACTTGTCCACATGTAAGTTGTCCATTCAAGGCATGTCGTACTGTGTAAGTGCTGATGTGTGTATGCAAGAATAGAATGTGGCTGTGTGCTGGAAACATATCTTCTTAAAATATCCTCTTTGTATATCTCCAAAATTTTCTCTGCATTGATACACATCTTCATATGAACCTGGGGCCTTGCATGTTGTAGCCATAGTTAATATTATTGAAATCCACACATATTTAATAAGTCAAATATTTTCTAAAGTTCACTCTAATTCTAATTTATGAACAAAAATCAAGAAGATTATGTGGCAATAATAGTACCTGTGATAAAGGTGGAACTTTATAAAGATAAGTATGTGGAAAACATAAAAGGAGGGAAAAATGTATGTGTATCTAGAGGAAATAGGGAGCAAAAAGATGCCAAAATGGGGGTTCATCATCTCCCCCTTGCCGATCTGGTTGCATGTCCTCATGCAACCTATTCCTCCTCTGCTATATCGGCATGAACTGCCCCCCAGTCATAAGTTGGGTGTCCAAACTCACATGTGTTATAATATCCAAGGGCCCTCTCCATCTATAACCACTGAAGCCTTTCCTCTTCCTCATCCCATGCAGTAGTGGCTTTGTAGAACCTGCTGGGGTACCAAATAATAGGAAAGTGGAACCTTAGTGCGAGCCATCAACTACCATACCTGAGTAAGGAGTTAGCATAAAATGAAGCCCGATTGAGTGCCAAACCAAAATATGGATATCCTATGGGGTTTCGATCCTTTAGATATTTAGGAAGAACTTCCCAAATATCATGAGAGATCAAGAGTGCCTCAACTGAATGTGCCCTGGATACCTGTATGAAGTCTGCTATGGCAAATCGATGATGCTGACGAATGGTGACTACATCTCCTGTGTCTACCCTCAACCTCTGTAGATCTTCTTTCATAACATGAGGCAATGGATACTCATCCCTCACATTGAGGCTTGCCTCAGCCTCCATCCTCCTATAGAATTTTGCATCCTTCTTCCACTACGATAGACCAAGGATGTGAGAGGTAAATTCCCTCAACTGAACATCTCCAACTCCGGGGTTAGGATTCCAGTGGGCATTGTTAGGGAGAATGAAGTTATAAAGATATAACTCACACAACAGGTTTTGGTCTTTCATTTCCGCAGAGACATAAATACTAACAAAATCATCTGGTTGGTTTATCTCGTGAGGTTGTCCTGCTGCCAACTGTTTTAGTCTAAAGGCTGCCCACTGATCATGCAAATAAAGAGGATAAGACTTTGGCATCTCCCTACTAAAAATGCCTTCAAAAGCAATTTCAGTAGACTGTTGTACCAACTTCTTTGTACCCTCTATTTGTTGTTTATATTGTTTAATCTTTTCTGTCCATTTTTGTTCTTGTTGCAGATACATAGAACACCATCTCATCTTAAGCTTTTCAATGACTTGTCTGTGGGATTCTTTATCGATGATCCCCAAGTCAAAGAGTTCGTCCTTGTTTCTCCACTGGGGAAGGTCAGGTTTCAATTGCATAAAAGCATGAGTGTTGGTGATGATATCATCTAGGAAGGTATTAAACATCTGTTGAGCTTCCTCTGCATGGATCTTAGCACAACTTTCCACTCTTTCTTCTTATACATCTTCCCCCTGTATATCCTCCATCAAGTCTGCTGCATTGTTTGGAATTTTGTGATATTTCAATTTGCTTTTGAGTTTCTTGTTCTGTAGCAACAGTCTTCGATTTTGTTTGAGTAAAGCTTGGTAGCTAGGGCTATAGAACCGGAAAGGCTTGGGTTCAATATGGCTCTTTCCCTTTTTCTTTTTCCTACCATATCCCTTATGCCCAGGGACGAAGTGTGAAGTGGCTACCATATCTCGAGACTTATCTATCATTTCGGTCGAGGAAGGGGAAATGTCACACCCTATCCAATTCTGCTCTATATCTACAAATGGGGGTTCTACCCCTTCCGGTTCAGCCTCAATATCTATCATCACCTCATCTTGTTCTTTTCCTGCTTCTGAATCTTCAATAAGCTGTACATCTGATGTTTCTTGTTCAAACCCTGTATCTTCTGTCTCAACAATGATCGGGCTTAAGACTTTCCGAGAAATTCTCGTTGATTTCCTGCATCCTGTAGTGATCTTCTCGGTCCTCTTTTTAGGTGGTAAAGTTCTCATCTTCGGCTTGGACAATGTTGAACCCATGAAAGTGTCCCAGGAAATCCCCAGTCTATTTAGTTCTTCATTTATAATCATCATGATGAGACCTATGTGATATAAGGTAGTTTCGAGATTTTGTTTTTTTCTTAAAAACTCAGCCATCTTAGATAAACTTCTGTGTAAAAAGTAAGGCATGCTGAGGGGTTTGTCTCCTTTCAAATGTAATAGGATTCTGATATGATAATGATGAACCAAATTATATCTTCCTTCACAAGTGACAAATTTCTGTATGTGGAATACCACCTCATCCCAAGGAGAGCTTTGTGCGTCCTTGGCTATCCCTCTTCGCAAATCTAGAAGTGGAGAAGGTACCTTAAGGAATGGGATCCAACTTTCAGGTGCCACTTTAAAATTCTTATACCATTTATCTCCTTACAATGACAACCCTGTAAATCTGCTCAAGGATTCTTCAGAAACAAGGATATCCAACCTTCTCACAGTGGCTTGGCTGCCATCAAAACTCCAGGCAAATTCCATAGTGAGATCAAGGTCAAACCCCTGGAATTTTTCTAAGAATTGGAGCCATCCAGCCTGCTCAAATATCTGCATCACTGCTGGGTGTCTCACCTGTGTAGCTGCACACTATGCTCTGGGAGCTAACTCAATTTTATGCTATATAACCACTGTAATATAGCAAACCCGGCTTCAATTTTATACTGGATAAGCACCCAACCCGATTTTATGCTGGATAATCACCGTAATATAGCAAACCAGACTCGGAAAATATGTTGTGTAATCACGGTTATATAGCTTACCTGGCTCAACCTTATGCTGGATAATCACCTTAAGCTTCACGCTGTATATGCTTCTTTGTGGCGAACCGACTTGGCAAATGTCCTATGGAATCACTGTAATATAGCCCGACTCTGCTATATAAGCACTGTAAGAACCCGATTCTGCTATGTAATAACCCGACTCTGCAAAGACTATTCTATATTTGCTCTGTGGGAGATCCTGATTCTGCTCCTCATATGGTGGTTAAGGACTAAACACGAAATAAGTTTATCGGTCCAAGGAGCGAGGATCATGGCGGTACATTGGCATGTGTTATGACAGGTGATGTATCGGGGGTAGCCGTTGATGCCAAATATTTCGTTTCAAAAAGGATATGGCATGTTTGAAATCATTATTGTGTGCATATGGAGGGAAATAAATCATCGGTTGTTGGAATGATCGCTACTTAATGGCTGTCAGGGGTGATGATTATTAGCTACGTAATGGCCAAGTGTAAAATATGAACGGCGGGTATAATAGTCAAGTGTGTAGCTGCCAAGGGTAGTAGATTGTGTGATGTGGTTAGGCAGGGTCATTAGGCATCATGTATCACTTTATTATGTAGCATACCAATATGGGTAGTGGGTAGGCTTTTAGATGTAAAGCTTAGTGAGATATGGAGTTAATGATATTATTACTTGCCACTTAACCTCTCAATTTTTAATTCATAAAAGAGAAAGAGAATGAGTTTTTAGAAAAACTTGAACCAATTAGTTGAGAGAGTGCAAGCGCTCCTGGTTGTATTTTTGACTTCTATTTGTCATGACATGCCCCTTCATAACCTTGTAGGCTCAATGCATTATTTGTAGTTTGACCACATCTTTGTAACTTAAGAAAATGAAAAATGTAGACTTCATCACCCGAGATAGAATATTATTTTTTTTATATATATTTTTTATTTTTTTTTAACAAGCCTTGTTTGCCGGTGATCTGGTTTTCAAACAAGAGTTCGTTCCGTTGTGCCCCGAGGGGTTTTCACAACCAATTTTTTTGCCAGAAATTGGTTTTCCAATATCATTAGTGTCGGCAACGCCTGAGACCAGGTTTTCACTACCAGATCTTTATTATCATTTTTTTTTTTTTAGGTTGATCAATGTAGAAATAGATTACGGAATAGCGAGCACAAGTGGCGATGCCACTGTGCCCCTTATATTGAGATCAGTATGTTTTACTACTTCCTGAATGAATTCCTCCTTGGTCTTGGGCTTCTGATATAGCCTCAGTCGATGGCCATTTGCCATGAGTGATGTCTCTGCTTCGTCAATAGTAAGGAGTTTAACAGAGCCATTCTCATAGACTGTATCTACCTCGTATGGTCTGAGCCATCGAGTGTGGAACTTGCCTTTAAAATCCTTATACCGTGAATCAAACAGGAGGGCTCAATCCCCCACTTTAAATTTCTTTTCCTTGATGAATTCATCGTGCCATTTAGCTCTCTGTTGCTGAACTAGAGTAGTTTGATGTATTGTAGCTTGGCGAATCTCATCAAGCTCATTAATTTGCTCAAGCCTATGTTGTTGGGATTTTGAGAGATCCAAACCCACTTGTAGTGCAATTCTTAGTGTTTTGATCTCAAACTCAATGGGGAGAACCACACGCTTTCCATACACTAATTCATAAGGAGTAAACCTTGTGGTGTTCCTCCAGGTGGTTCTATAAGCCCATAGGGCCTCTGGGAGACTGTCAGCCCAATCTTTATGATGATGCTGGACTGTTTTGGTCAGAATAGCTTCTAACTCTCGGTTTGTGACTTCTACCTGGCCATTTGCCTGAGGATGGTACAGAGTTGACATCCGGTGCTTAATCTTGAATTGCTCGGTGATGGATTCGATGAGTCGTGAAGTAAACTGGGCTCCTTGATCAGTGACGATCTCGCGGGGAACCCCAAAGCGGACGAATATATCTTCGTATAAGAAGTTAGCCACTGCGTCCTCTATGGCCTTTGGAAGTGCTTTGGCTTCGACCCATTTGGTTACGTAGTCTGTACATACTAGAATATGTACCTTCTGTTTTGATGGTGGGTTAATAGGTCCCACGAAATCCAAGGCCCACTTCTCGAAGGGTTCTATTTGAAGCTGAGGCTGAAGTGGCATCTGTTAACGATATTTCTTGTCATGAGCTCGAGAGCATTCGAGTCTGCAACTTGCACGAAATGATTAAGCGCAGCACAGGAGAATCCTTGTTTTTCCTAGTAGCAGGTCAAGCGAGCGGACAAAATGTCGTTGGCAGCATCCAAAGTCTATTCTACGAAGCAGATCAGCGGTCGGTGGGTAATTGCAATCAGCCGAGTCACGCCAAGAATAGCGCAGATGTTGTTAAAGAGGTGAACGGTGTCGGCCGTCGGATCGGCAGAAGAACAAATCTGAAATGTTGGTGCAGGATCGTGCATCGGAGTCTCGTAAGAAAATATCCAAGTAATTAGCCGCGAGGATCGCGAGTTTGCGAGGTTGCGAGATTTTGACCGTTGGAGAACAGGTGGCCACAACAAAGCGGCGAAGTGAAATACAGGTGGCATAAGCCCTCAGGATCTCGCTGCGATAAGTCCCGAGGTATTGGCATTAGGATTCGCGAGTTGCGAAGTACCGAGGTTTGTGTGAACGTGTGGCAGAGCATAAGGTGGGACCACGAGATCGACGGATGGACACGCATTCGCTGGAGATAAAGTCAGCATTCCGTTGAATTCTCGCATCTTGGGGACTCGCGAAATCGGAGGGTGAAAACTCGACGGTTCAACCGGTGAGGTTGCGAGGTCGCGAGGACCCGGGCCCATAGCATTGCCGAGGAGATCTCAGTCGTCCATTTGAAGCGGACACCTGGTGCGAGTAGAGCCATCTCGACGCTTCGCCCATCGCGACTCCAACTCGCAAAAAGCAGCTCCGTTATTTTCCGAGGTGCGAGGTGCCGAGAGACTCTCGGGCCCGGGCCCACGGCATCGCCAGGAGAAGTAAGAACCGTCAGATCCAGAGGGCGCGTGGCGCCAGATTAAAGCCGTCTCGACGTTTCGCTCAGCGCGATTTCAAGAAGCAAGGATTAACTCCTTCTATTCGCGAACGCCGAAAGCGCTGTGGGGATAAGCACGTGGTCATAGCCCATGGTCACTTGTGAAGGAAAAAGCTGTTCAGGAAGAGCCGAAGACGCCATGCATGATTCACAAAAGGAATTGTCGCGACCTCCAAGTGCCATTTGATCCGACCTCGGTTCTGTTTCCCGTCTGAAGTAAATGATGACAAGAGCAGGTGGTTGAAACCTCGTTTCATTCATTAAGTGAGGGGATGGAGAGTCTGGCAAGCCGTCTGCTCAAAGAAGTCCTCTGTATCGAATTTCTCAAAGGCGCCGTGCTAAAGTCTTCAACTCAACAGAGAAGTCTGCGCACGCTAGCTCAACACTTAATGGCTCAGCTACCCTCCTCGCAGAAGCCATGCGCAGTTAAGATGGTGCTTAAAAGAAGATATCAGTACGAGTTTGACTGAAGTGAAGTGACACCAAGCCTTGGGTGACTGGGCACGCCTCTGTGAGGCGATTTTTCCTAAGTATATAGGCTCAGTTGTTGTATTTTGTAAAATATCGATGGTTGAGCAGAGCTCCCGGTTGTAAAGTTTTAATGAAGCACTGTTATTCTGGTTATGTATGAACTTTTGAGACTTCTTGCCTTATGAATGCCAGTTTCTTTCATGTCTTTGTTTACACTGTGTTAGAGCAACTCGGAATTGGAGGATCTAGTCGAGCTGTAGCTATTATAGGATGATGTTGTAATGGATCACTGTAATAGTTGCGTTGTCTCTAATCCGTTCTTGTGATTTCCCCAGCGCTGAGTGACTTGGAATTGGAGGATCCAGTCGAGTCCCCTCTCAGTTCCTTGAGACCCTGAACCAAGCGGATCTTGCGTTCAGAATCTTTCTTCTGCAAATGACCCAAAGCCTGTTGCCCAAAGTCGTATGTTCACCTTTCTCACTAAGTCCTCCACCTGTTCACCTTTTAATCAACCCGCTGGCTGAAGTTAGGATTCCAGACCTCCTTTGTTCTTTACGTACCATATCCAGTCCCTGAGTTAGAGTGATACCTCCTCGAGCCATTATCTCCATTTGATCATCCTTTATAAACCAATCGTGACATTAAACTGAAGGGTGTCGGGCTCTGCTCCTGCAAGCAATCCAGGAGTGACTTCCGACGCTAACATTTTTGGCGCCGTTGCCGGGGACGAAGTTGAATATTTTCCCCGGGATTGAACGACATTGAGCCTTTGATTCTGAAGGTGCATCAGGTATCAGAACCTTTGAAGATTGCTACTGTGCACCTGGCGACTCCATTGTGACGACTCCACTGGAGCGAACCCGCTATTTTAATTGTGGCTTCCAGAGGCAGACATACGCGGTCACATCCACAGCTGCCTCTAGCTACACCTGTAACTGATCCGGAGGTGGTTCTCGAAAAAGGAAAGGCCCCTGAAGAAGAAGCTTCCACCGCCGAAGCAGGTAAGTCGCCATTTCCTTCTGAAAGAACTCCTTTCTCTACTCCTCAGTTTCTTGATAGACCTCCTTCAGAGGTTTCCCGTTCCCTGAATTTTGGGAGTGTTCCTGCTGAGTTTTCCCCTCCTGGTCTAGGACTAGAGGGAGAAATCCTTGTCACTCCCCTCTCCTTTGAAGTTGTTTATCGGCGAAGACCCAGGATCATAGAAGATTTCCCCACTCCTGCACAACGAGGAGCACCCGCTGACTTGAGCTCGTTAGCCTTCTCTTTAAACCCACTCTCATTTCCTGCAGCCCCGTCGCGAACTCCTTCTCCTCCAAGTTCTCTGCCACCTAATATTCCTATGGCTGGTGCTAATCCCCCTATGACCAGGATGGAGGCCATTATAGCCGCTAGGTATGCTCCCCTCGTGCTACCGCAGCCTCTCAACGCCCTCCTAGCAGATGGTTACCTCAAGCAGCTGCCCAGGTTTACAAGTGAGGGGGACATAACTGTAGAAGAGCACCTAGAAGCCTTTTACAGTTTCACAAATGACAATAACATCATGCACGCAGACGTATGGATGAGGATTTTCGTCCATAGCCTCCAAGGAGAGGCTAGAAAATGGTTTAAGGCCCTGCCTCCTGGATCTATTGATGGGATCGAAGCTTTAGATAATGCCTTTTTAAGACAGTGGGGAGATAAGAAAGACTTCATGTATTACATGACAGAGTTCGAGTCTTTGAAGAGAAAGGAAGGAGAGTCCGTCTCCAATTTCTCCAAGAGATTTAATAAAATGTACAACAAAATCCCTGCTGAGATAAAACCCTCTGAAGCCTCTGCAAAGATTACTTATGCTAGCGCCTTTGATCCCGATTTCTGTCTCTTGTTGAGGGAAAGAAGAGCCACTACTCTGGCTCAGATGCAGGATGCAGCCGTGGAAGTAGAGTCTAATATATTGGTTGTTGACCGAATCAGGCATGCTGCTGGTAGGAACATATCCAGGCAGAGGCTTGAAGCTGCCTCATCCAGTTCTTCTCCCTTGCCCCTTCAGGCAGATGAGACAGCTAGAACGCTAAAATCGCTTGCTGCCAAAATAGAAAGGTTGGAATTAGAGGGGAAGCCCATGTACAGAAATCCCCAGAATGCTGATAATAGAGGTTTCAGACGATCTGATAACCATGGGCCACGGGCCTTCCCGAGGGAACAAAGAGACAAAGACAGAGAAGACCAGAGAAT
>ML802201.1:33960-56070 GCA_009831015.1 Picea engelmannii | reverse complement strand
TAGGGTTAGAAGGTTAGTTCTAGGCTAGGGTTAGTTAGGTTAGGGTTTGATTCAAAGTGTTGAGAGTTGTTTGTGATAAAGGTCACTTCAGCGCATGAGGTCTTAGGATCAGTGCCTTAGGGTTAGATGGAGTCAATAGTGAAGGACGCAAGAGCTAAAGGAGACAAAAGTCAAAACGGCTAAGGAGTAGAGGGAGAGACTTTGAGGTGTTGCTAAGGCAAGGCCTCAAAGTCAAAACCCTAGGGGAGAGAGGCTTACTTTGGTGTAGGTGAACTAGGCCTTAGTGCTTTCTCTTCCTTCCTTAACTCAACTAGAAAAATGGCTAGCTGAAAGATGAAGCATAAAACCAAAACTAGAGGGTTTGACGAAGCAAGGTGTTGCTACAGCAAGGCCTTTTCAGCAAACCCTAGAGAAAAATGACCCTAAGTGTAGTAGACCTAGGCTTAAGATGTCTCTCTCTTCTTGGCCTTTAGATAGTACGGCTAGCAATAAATGAAGAAAAGAAGGGAATGTAGCAACGGCTAGGCTCTCTCCTTCTTCAATGGCTGAAATTTTCTCTCAAAGGGGACATGAGACAAGGACCTACTTGTGTGCTTGTCACCTAGGGTTTTGTTTAGAAAAATCATAAACATATGCAAGAAATTAAACTACAACCATTCATTCAAGAAGTTTTGCAGAAAAATACTTACAATTCACCAAGAAATATCAATGCAAACCCTAGTTGTAACACCTTCCTTCAAGAGAAATGCCAAAACATGACAAAATAATCCTCCTTCAACAAGTGTGCATCACTAAATCAGCCAATAACCCAAGAGAGGGCGCAAATTTCAGACCTCACTAATGAGTGAGTGAGCTGTGATGAAAAAATGAAGGTGAAAATCCTTCATTTAACAATACCATGACCTAATTTTACATTTTAGGTCATAAAAAGGCCGACAGGGCCAAAATACTAAAATCATATTGTTTTACATTAGAATGTTAAATTAAAACCCTAATTGAGCTGAAAAGAAACATCAAGCCCCTCCAAGGGAGGCATTAGCCACTTCTAGGGAAAATGGAGCATCCTGGAGAAAAACGTTATCCCTACTTGGGTTTCTCCATCCTACCACACGTGCCAATACTGCCCAATCTGCCTCCCAAGATGTCCATAAGGCCGGATGGCATCATGGTCATGATGGGTGACATCCTAGGCCTTCCAAGGCCAACGTTTCACTAAAATCAAGCTCTACCAGGGTGCCTCTGGCGGAACGTCCTCTTCTCCTCTGGTGCAAAGCCCTTGATCCATCTTTGTCCTGTCTCTGCCCCCTGATGGGATCTCAACATCCACCTGATGGGCTCTTCAACCCCATGGAGGTCCGAACGGATCATCTCCCCATGTGTACCAGTCCAAATGGTACCTGTCCATCGGGCATGGTCCTGCACATCAAAAGCTACGCCCTCCATGGGCTCATCATTCACAGGGATCATAGCAATGTCAATCACATCATATCATCAACATTATTAAACATGTGCATAAAACCCCTAATACATCAGTCAATAGCTCAAAGACGTTACACAAGCCTACAATACAAGTCTGGAGAAAAGGTCAAGGCATCCTATTGGGCTAGTGTCCACTAGAAAAGGAAAGTTCCCGGAAGAGACCTCATCCAAGCCATGTAAGTGGGTGATGTGGTCAGGGGATGTCCAAGTAGGTGGGTGCATTGAAGGCCAAGGATGAAAAAAATGTTACCTGTGGGTGCCTTTGTAGAAGGCGAGTTATACCTGTCCTGGATGCATTTTTTCCAAGCCCACTTTGCCTTTTATTCTTTATTCTTTTATTGCTTTTTTATTTTTTGTTCAAGAGCTAATCCGTGGACACTGCCCTGGCGTGGTGACCAGGGGTAACAATGTTACCCACAAGTACTTTCACAGAAATGAGAAGGCTCGCTCATGATGAGACCCCCGTTCCCTTGGCCATGCAACCAAAGGTCACTGCCTTGGCGTGGTAACCAGCTAGTAGCAATGTCATACTGTTAGGTACCCATGGACCTAATAGGCTGGCTCGTGATGAGACCCCCTATCCTCTAGTTAGGTATTGTTTTACTATTTTTTCGGGTCCCTCTTGTTTCTTGCTGAGAAGCCTTTTATTGTTTTCTCGGGGATCCCTGGGTGAAGCATCTCGAGGTTTTATTTTTAGGCTTTTGTCTTTTACCAGCTTGCTTTTACCTTCTGGGCCCTTAGCCCCTTCTTCCCACGAGATAAGGTGCAGTCCTGAAAATAGGTCAACCCGGTGCCTGGACAAGTGGAAAGGGACAAGTGAGCGGGAAACAAGATGAAACAACGGTGCTATGATGGGAGCGGACGATGGATTTTCAGAAATTCCCCCAGTGGCAAACCAAAACCTACAGACACAGGCTTTCTAGGGCATCCTGCAATCCCCCCAAACATGGTCAAGTGGGCAAGTGTAAGATCCAAGAAGTTGTTAGAAATAAAAGGAATCAGTTTCATACATTCAATGGTTTTGATGATCAAAGTGACACATACCATGATACTCGAACTAATTACCTCATGGAGCAAGAACCTTCTCTGAAACAGGACCAAGCTGATGGCGATGGATGCTACTGCTGCTGACAAGATAAAGATGCTGGAAGAAAGAAAAGGTGGGCCCTCCAGGGCCATGTTAAAGTCAATCCTGCTCTCGGTACTCCATGTCTAGGACCTGTGGGCCTCAAGACATGATCTCCTAGTTATCCCTGAAAGTGGGGGATAATAGTCACCAAACCAGGGTAGCTGCTCTTGGTGGCATAGCCAAGAGAAAGAGGGTCTCATTATGAGCCATCCTTCTCATTTCCATGAAATGTTTTGTGGATAACACTTTCACCTCTAGTTATCAAGCCAAGACAGCAGCCCCCAACTATTCCCTTGTAGCACAAGAGAAAACGATCAAAAGAAATAAATCTAAGAATAAATGGCAATGAAAGGGATAGGAAACAATTATATCCATGACAAGGTGTAGCTCACCCTCCACAAAGGCACCCACAGGTAAGACTCTAGATTTCCCTATTATCACATGCACCCCATGCCCAAATATTTACCCCATTCCACCAAATACACTTGCATAAATTGGACTAGACTCCACTTGGGAAACAACCCAAACTTAGGGGGGATTATCCCAATAGGACACCCTGAGACCCTCTCCAAACCTAACTTGTCAAATTGCATAAAGTCTTTGAGCATTTGTTTGGGGTTAAGGGGAGTTTGATGCACATGTTCGGGTGATTTGATTATTGGATGTGATTTACATGCTATGATCCTTGTGACTTATGAACCCTTGGAGGGTGTACTTGTTGTCTCTGCAGGACCTTGCCTGGTGGACAGGTGCACATGAGAGAATGATTAACTCGGACCTTCATGAGGGCTCAAAGCCCACAGATGGACATTGAAACCCTGGCCAGGGGGTAAGAAGAGATTGAAGGCTTGCACCAGAAGAAGAAAGGAGGTTGCCTTTGGAGGCACCGTGGAAGACCTGAACCTGGGGTTTCATGCTCCTCCCACCTGAACGTTGGCCTTGGGAGGCCATGGACATCACCTCTGCAGCCCCGAACATCACTTATCAGCTGGGGTTGTCATCTTGGAGGCATTAATGAGGCTATTGGCACGTGTGGGAAAGATTTTAGGCCTTTGGAGGCCCATCTTTCATCTCCCTTGCCCAGCGTTCCACACTCGAGGCCCAATGCCACCCTAGAGGGGCATGACATCACCCTTGAAGGGGATTTTAGATGCAAATTGAATTTATTTTGGTCAAAATGTAATTTTTGTAGTAAACTGGCCAGGTTGGCCTTGTTATTGACCTAAAAACTAATTAAGGTCACAATTTTAGTATAAATAAGACAAAAAGTGGCATTCATTTGAACATAACTCAACACACAAAAGTTGTGGACAGAAATTTTCGCCCTCTTCAAGGGCTATTGGCTGAAATAACTAGTGGGCATCTATTGGAGAAGCTTTATGGTGGTGTATCTTTCCACTTCACCAAGAATAATCAAGTCAAACCCTAGTTGAAGACCATTCCACCATGAAAAATATGCATTTTACTCATGTAATGAATGCTTGTGGTAAAATTTGCTTGTTTCATGTCAAAGATTATGAAATTGTTTGTTTAAACCCTAGGGGAGAAACATAAGTGCTTCTTTTTCCCTATAACCTTTTTACTAGCTTGAATTGCCAATTATACATTGTTTGGAAGTGATTACTAGATCCCTAAAGTGATAGCTCTCTAGTAACCTCACTCTAACTACTAATTATTTTTCAAAAGCCTAAGGAAGGAAGGTGTTCTAGGGCCTGTTATCCCCTAACCTAGGGATAACTAAGGAGATTATGTCTCGAGGCCCACAGGTCCTAGACATGGAGTACCGAGAGCCATATCGACTTAAGCATGGCCCTGGAGGGCCCATCCTTTCATTCTTCAGCGCCTCCACTTTGTCAGTAGCAGCAACATCCATCACCTCGGCCTGGTCTTGTAGCAGAGATGGATCTTGCTCCATGAGGTAATGAGTCCAGGTATCATGGTATGTGTCACTCTGATCCTCAAAACCTTTGAATATGTGCATTTGATTCTTTTTGTTTCTAATGGGTGCTTGGATCTTATCCTTTTCCACTTGACCACAACTGGGGGGAATGAGAGGATGCCTAGTAAGTTGGTACCCATAGGGTTTGAGATGCCATTGGGGGGATTCATGAAAGGCCATCGTCCGCTCCCACCATACTTACCACTTTTCATCTTTTTCTCACTCATCCATCCCATTACACTAGTCCAGGCATTGGGTTGGCCAAATATCTAAGGGTTGTACTTTACCTTGTGGAAAGAAGGGGCTAAAGGCCCAGAGGGTAAAAGTAGCTAGCAAAAGATAAAATCCAAAAGAATGAAACCTTGAGATGCTTCTCCCAGGGATCCCCGAGAAAGAAATAAAAAGTTTCTTAGCAAGAAACAGAGGGACCCATAAAAAATAATAAAACAAGACCTAGTTAGAGGATAGGGGGTCTCATCATGAGCCAACCTATTAGGTCCATGGGCATGTAGCGGTATGACACTACCAACAACTGGTCACCACACCAGGGTAGTGGTTCTTGGTGGCATAGCCAAGAGAAAGGGGGTCTCATCACGAGCCAACCTTCTCATTTCCGTGAAATGCTTGTGGGTAACATTGCCACCACTGGTCACCACGCTAAGATGGTGTACCCTAACTAGCCTCTTGAAAGAAAAATAAATAATAATAAAGATAAAAGGCATAAATGGGCTTGGAAACATTTGCATCGATTACAGGTGCAACTCACCCTCTTCAGAGGCACCCACAGGTAAGCCATACATTTCCCTGCTTTCACTGCACCCCTTGCCCAAACATCCCTTACCACCTCATCCACTCACATGGCCTAGATTTGACTTCTCCTGGAAACATCCCACATCCAATGAGCATTAGCCCAATAGGACGTCCCAACGTTTCCTCCAAACTTGGCTTGTAGATTAGTATAATGTCTTTGAGCACTTTTCCTAGTAAAAGGGGTTTTATGCACATGTTTAATAACTTGATGATTAGATGTGATTGACATTTCTATGATCCCTGTGACTTATGATCCCATGGAGGGCGTATCTATGTATGTTGCAGGGCCACACCCGATGGACAGGTACACATGGGGATATGATTAGTTCGGACCTCCATGGGGCTAAAATCCCACCAGATAGATGTTGAGACCCCAACAGGGGGCAAAGACAGATCAGAGGATTGCATCAGAGAGAGAGGAGGACGTTTCACCAGGGGCAGCCTGGCAGGCCTAGACCCAGGGGGGTTGTGCCCTTTCCACCATGATGTAGGCCTTGGAAGGTCCATGATGTCACCCAGGTCACCCATGATGTCATCCAAGGTTTTGGGATGTTTCGGAGGCAATTGTATGCCAAGAGGCACGTGTGGCAAGCTCTTAAGGCCCAAGAAGGCCTAACGTTTTGCTCCAGGAGGCCAACGTTGCCCAAAAAGGGCCTAATGTCACCCTAAAAGGGCATGATGTCACCTTAGCAGCTTGATTTAGGGTTTAATTGTGACATTTAATGTAAAAAAATGGATATTATTTGTAACTGGCCATGTCGGCCTTTTTGACCTAATTTTGGTCTTTGGTATTGTATAAATAAGGGGAAATTGCCCCTTATTTTTGGATCATCTTTCACTCACACTTTTGAGGTCTGAAATTTGCACCCTACTTAGGGTTTTGTGACTGAAATTTAGTGTGCACATGTTGGAGGAAGGCTAATCTTGGTGTTTTTGGTCATTTTCTTGGTGGAAAGTCTACAACTACGGCATGTGCTAGATTATTCTTGTTGAATGTAAGTAAAATTCTGCAATTCTTCTTGCTTTTGAATGATTATAGTATCTTTACTTTGCATTTTGCTAAATATTATGAAATTGTTACCTTAAAACCCTAGGAGATTAAGCACATGTTATTGTCCTTATCTCAATTGCTATCCACCTACTAGATTGTGCCAAGGAGCCGTTTTTCTTGAAGCCATTGCTAAGAGCCTTGCCATTGCAACACCCTAGCACTTGTTGCTTCATATTAGCCGTCACTTGCTTCATTCTTTGAGTTAAAGTGGGAGGAAAATATACTAAGGCCTAGGGTTACCTACACCTTAGTAGTCATTTTCCCCTAGGGTTTGGTGGTTGAAGCCTTGGCTTACCAATACTTCATCCATCAACTCCTCTTGTCTTTGGCTCTCCCATTATCATCCTGCCCCTTCAACATTTGCATCCAATTTATTGACTCCATTTTCCCTAAGAAAGCACTAGTCTAAGACCTCCATTGAGTTTTTGATCAAACAAACCTTCAAAACCTATTCTTCAAACAACCTACTAACACTTTCTAACCCTAGAATAGCTTGATCTACTAACCTACTTGATGTTGTTATTAAAGTAATTTACAGCCATTTAATGCAGCATTAAAAGCTCATAAAGCGATTGTAAAGGCTGAATTATAGTTTGTCTTATGTGCTTCTATAAAATGCTAATGATATGACTTCAATTGTTAATGGTTTTTAGTCATCTTGAAGCTTGTCTTAAGACATTTTATGTGAAGTATTGCTCTATAAACATTGTTGTTACAAGATTTCTGTTTACTTCATTATATTCAGAAAACTTGCTTTGTTTAAGAAAGTCAATGGTTTTATGAAGTGCTCTTGCAAATATATAGTTTTCTTGTTGCTTTGTTCCGGGAAGGTACACTTATGGAATATTACATCTTGATTGGTTATTTAAACCGGACTTTTTGATCGGTGGTGACTTGTGAGAGGGGACCTTTTACCTAGCTACTTTCCCTTGCCTTCTCAAAACCCTAGGTCACCAAGGACGTCTCCCCTGGGCCTACCACCCTAAATAGAAAGAGGCTTCCTATTGAGGTGACAGTGATTGGATTAGTCTCCCATTTCGCCAATTTGCTTTACATTTTCCTTTTCTTCTATCAAAGTACAAATTGCACGATAACAGGGCCTAGAAGTGCCTACTCTCTAGCAAAACCTCTCTTAAGACTTAGATGCTTGAGGCCTTGAAGTGCCAATGCCTCTTGCATCTACCTCTTTCCATGGACAAGTATTATCATTGCTTTATTTTCGAAGTGATATTTTTGTTTTTATTGACTCCATAAGCCCTTAAAGGCAATGATTTCTATGCTCTTGTGGATGATTGAGATCAAAACAACTTCCAAACTCTCTTCCTTGAAGCTCTTACTAACTAACACTAACACTAACCTATCCTAGTAAACTAACCCTACCTTACTGCTGTCATAATCACTGCTACAGACATTACCTAGCAGCCTATCCAAGCTTATATGATCTCTTAAATCAGCCCAGAATTTGTATGACGCAAGGCACAATCAACCAAAGCTAAAAGTGTGCATTTAATTGCCTCTTCAAAGTACATTTCTGAAGGTTTTATTACAGTTTTTATTACTTAAAGCTTGCTGCTTCTACAACCCTTGTTTTGCAGCCCTAACAAGCCTATTAACCAAGTAAACTATCCAGAAATTGCACAAGCCTAGGTGCTATCATCTCAAGGCTTTAGTCTCCCGTTTTTGCTGATATTCTAAGTGCTTTTTCTGAATTTATTATAAGCTGTTGCTGCTGTTACAACCACTGTTTGCAGCCCCTATCATCCCTTAAACTGTCTATAAAACCACCCAGCATTTGTATTAGGCAAGCTATAATCGATAAGTGTTGAAGTAGTTGCTCCATTGCCTCATTTAAGTATTTTTCTGAAGTGGTTACGCTGCTGTCATCATTTTATTACTGTTGCAAGTGTTTTGACAACCCATTGAGGTCATTTATTGACTTGTTTAAATATTAGAATTGTAAGTGACAAAGTACTATCAGATTGCAGAGTCTTTTATATCAATTTTGTCATCGTAACTTGCAATTTCCGACTACATTGCTGCTACTACACTTTAAATCCTTGTTCATATATAACTTGTCTTAGTAGCACATAATTTATCTAGAAGTCGCTGATCATAATAATTGAAATCCTTGTTATTGCTAACGTTTAATGTTTCATTGGTAAAGGGCAGGTACCGTTCACTTTGATTTTCCTTTTCCCTTTAAACTTTACCAAGCGACTTCTCTCCTTTGAGTGACCTAGAGAGAGGGGTGGGTTTTACCTGGTCTTATTACCCTTCATCAACCAACTAGGTCCTGGGACTTCTCCCCTGGAGTGAGGTTATCCTCCTCCTAAAGAGAAATAGGTACCCTATTGGGGTGACAGTGAAAGGGCCACCTCCGTGTTATGCCAATCTAGGCCTACTTGCCTTTAGGCTTTGGGCAAGTACAGATTGTGCGATAACAGTCCCAAGGTAGAAATAATATGAACAAGGTGGAAGACCAAGTGAATATCCTCCATAAGTGTGGATACCCTAAACAAATGACATAGAGATGTGTGCAAATAACCTCTTTAAGAGGACGTCCTCATCATCATCATGAAAAGTGTGTGAAGAAGGCCTCAATAGATGGAGCGCTCAACACAAGTGGGCCATAAAACATCCAAGTTCAAGCTCCAAAATACAACCACCCCACAAGATGTGTAACAAACCCTCCAAGTGGCACGTGTGGCTCCAAAGTGTAGCGACCATCCATATATCAAGTAAAATCAAATGGATCTCATAGAAACGGGGTTGATTAGCATAGAATAGACACTATGAACCAAGGGATAACTCAACAAAGAGCCCAACATCCTCCACATGTGTGAAAATACCTCTATCCAATGATAGAATAGCCTCAATCCACGTGAAGTGCTTCCACATGTGTGTTAGTAATAGAGTGCTCCATGATGGGGTGGCAGGTGCGGGTGGGATTGTCTTAGATCCCGGAGGAAATACAATACTTCATTCTGTCTGGGGGTTGGGGACAATGCCAAATAACATAGCAAAAGCATACACTCTTTATGCAGGTCTAAAACTAGTAAGAGATTGCAACATCCATCAACTTTCAGTCTATGAGGACTCAATGATAATAATCAAGGAAAACATCGACAGACATTACATGGAAAATAATCTTCTGACTGGTCTTCTTCAAAGAAACAGCACCTTAAAGCGGAAATTTGAGGAAATAAACCTCTACCATGTAAAAAGACATCTAAACCCTCAAGCTGACCTTATGGAAAAATAAGGGTCTCGAATGCAACAAGGAGAAATTAAAATAAATAATGAGAGGGGGGCATTCCCCATCCCCTAACCCTCAACCATGACAAGATGTAACTTCCCAGATTGTCTCATCAGCGGTAGTGCATGTGTACCTTGGATCGCCCTCATATGTGTGAAGGGTGATATTGTAAATGCAGGGATTAATGGGGCTCGTGCGAAGTATCCTCACAATTCAAGCGTATCAGGCACCTTAAGCAGCAAGCCAATCTATGACATGACAAACCCATTCGCTCTCTTGGTGTTGAATCCTTCTAGTTCAATAAGACCAGTTTTGAGAGGGATTTCGAGCATTGGTACTGGGTCAAACTCTCATCTCCGTTTGCATGCCTCTTTTCCATCCAACGCCACAAGGGAAAGGAACTGGGATCTTCAACCTAGGTTTTCATTCAGTGCCTCCCTTTGCATCCTCCGACAAAATATTAGGTCTTTTTTCTCTTTTCTCTTAATGTATAATCATTTTGGTACTGCTATTATAGTTTTGTACAAACCATGCTCTCCATGTTCGGTTTTCACAATCAATTGGAGTAGTTTCAGGGTTAACGCTCAGGGAATCCCTATGGAACCCTTGGAGAGTGACCAATGGAAAATTCGTAGGAGCCAGGAAGAGGTTGGTCAAGCAAGCAATGTTGTTCTCCACCAGCTAATGGAAAAGCTTCGAAAGATGGAAGGAATAATGGCTGGGCTCTCCAATTGAATGGAGGAAAGGTTCAGAGTTTTCAAGGCTGGTCTCTCTGCTTTAACATGAAGAATGGATGAAATGGAAGTCGCCTTCCTCCATTTACAAGACCCCAGCCCCGATCAACGCTCAACCTATGATTCTATAAATCTTGGAAAACCCATCCCAAATGATGATGTTGCTGAAAATAATCTTGGGGACTCCGACAGAGGAACGGTGCCAATTGACATTGAAGAAGAGACTCTCAACCTCTCATAGGCCTCTAAAATACATGATACTGCATCAAACATGTCTTGAACGTTTTTGTAATGTTCCCAAGACGTTCCTTTCTTGGGAACTTAGGTTTTAGGCTGATTTTTTTGGGTTTATTGTTTGTTGTTTTGCATATCTGCCTTCAAGGCTTGCACTATGGAGCTTACATGGAGTTTACAGTGTGCAAGTGACAAGAATAAAGTAATAAACACATTTAATGAAAAGATACAAGAGATTCAACACAACGGAAAAGAAACAACTTCAGATCTGACCTTTATTTAGATAGTAGAAGATCTTGATACAACAGATCTGCAAATCTGGAACAATATAACTGAGATCTAGCAACAAAACTGATGATAACCCTCAAACAGGACCAAGAAGAGAAGATACAAGCCTCCAAAGGCCAACCAACTACGTATAGGAAGATACAAGATTAATGTCTTTCCCTTCAATAGCCGAAACCCCTCTCTCAGGCTCAGTTGCGCACTTCCCTATGGATGTAGCTTACCCAAATTTCGGCCCTCCTCTTCTAGGCCTCCAAATCCATCCAAAATTGGTAGAACAGTAGATCAAGGGAATACAAAACCCTTGGTAAAGTCTTGGGATGATTGGAGGTGTTATGACACCTCAAATGAATTTATCTCCCCGATGGAGTGCACCCTCCTTCACTAGAAATTGTTCCAAGCTCCAAATAAATCATATGCCAAGAAAACCCTCTCCAAAATGGGCTAGGCAAGGTGCCCTAGGCCCAACAATTAGATCCCAATGGGTTTTGTCCACCAAAACCTCCACCTCTCTCCAAATCGAATAGTTTTCCTTCAACAAGTGCGCCTTCCTGCTAGAAAACCCCATAAACTGCACATTGCCTCTCTTCTCCACTGGATGACTAACCTGTAGCTTCTGTAGAATGGTGGAGGAGGAATATTTCACCTCTGTGAGCAAGATTGGACCAGGAGAGGTGGAATCTTTCACCACCGAGCTGATCTCTAGGGTTTGTTATCCCAAAACCCTCAAAACATCTTTGGCTCTAGAGCTCAAGATGCAAAAGTGAAAATGTCAAGAATGAGGAGTGAGGCACCCTCCCTTTTCCTTTATACCCCTTATCTAATTCTTAGTTGAGTTAGTTGACCACCTTCTAAGGTTAACTCTTTACTTTTCTTCATGTGGTATTTTTTCCACTTACTTTACCTTTTTCCCCAAAGTCACTTTTAAATTATAACATTATGCTTAGGTGAACACTTTGGAGCCTCTTAGTCGCCATTTGTCACAAGACTATATTCTAGTGGGGACATCTAGACTACTAAGTCTCTGTAATTCTCTTATCAAGAGGTGGGGGACATTACAGTCTCCCCTACTGGGAATTGCTTTCCCACAAGCAAATCTGATCCTGCTTTCTGAAGAACCTGTTCATTCTCCCAAGTAGTATCCTATATAGAAAAATCCTTCCTTTTAATCAAGTATCCTTGATGTTCCTCTTCCTTAGCCTCTTCTCCCTTACTTCTAACACTTCTTCAGGTATCAATATCAATTGTCCCTCCTCATCCAAGGGAGGTAGTTCTTCAATAGGAGTAATGTGTTTCCCTATGGCTCTTTTCAAACAAGATACATGAAAAACATTGTGTATCTTGCTTCCTGGGGGTATATCAAGCTCATATTCCATGGCCACTACCTTTCTTTTTACCATGTACGACCCAAAGAAGTGAGGTTGAATCTTTTCTACATCATTCCTCTTTATAGATGCTTTTCTGTAAGGTTGGATCCTTAAGTATACAAGATCACCAACCTCAAATCTGCGCTCCACTCTGTGTTTATTTGCATGTACCTTTTGCTGATTTTGCACCCCGTGCAAGTGATCCTTTAGCTCTCTGAGTATATCTTGGCTCTGTTGGATCCAATCATGTACCATTGGTGCTCTACTATCACCAAAGACAATCTCCACAAAAGTGAGGGGATCATAACTGTAAAAGGCCCTAAAATGTGACATACCAATAGACATGTGGTAGGTGGTGTTCTAGCAACACTCATCCAAGTGTAACCACTTAACGCATGCCTTCTATTTCCCTGAAACATAATTCCTAAGGTACCCTTCCACCCACTTGTTGACTATCTCTGTCTGGCCATCAGTTTGAGGATGATAGATAGTGTTGGGGATCAAGGCCGTACCTACCAACCTGAATAGCTCCTACCAAAAGGTGTTCATGAACCTACTGTCCCTATCACTCACTATGGTTTTGAGTAAACAATGCAACTTGAAGATATCTCTGAAGAACAATTCTGCAACCTGTGAAGCATTGTAATCTGTGGAAATGGAAAATAAATGGGCAAACTTGGTTAATCTGTCCACAACCACAAAGATGCAATCCTTGCCCTGAACCTTGGGTAGCCCCGTGAAGAAGTTCATAGATATACTCTCCCATTTATGCTATAAAATAGGGAGTGGTTGCAATAAACCTGCTGGATGAGTGTGTTCCTCCTTGCTCTCCTGACAAGTGGAACATTCCCTGATATGGCACATTACATCCTCTTTCATGCCCCCCCATGCGAATATTTCCCTTACCTGCCTGTATGTTTTGACAAATCCTTGATGCCCATCCAATGGTGAATCATGGCATGCTTGCAATACTCTCATTTTGAATTCCGATTTGGGAACCAAGAAAATTCGGCCCTTGTGGTATATGATGTCATCCATGATCCTGAAGTTATCATCCTGTACTTGCCCATCCATCAACTCACAAGAAAACCTATTTTCAGAATATTCCACCAAAATCTGTGCCTTCCAATCAATTGAAATATATGTCATGGTATATACTAAAGGCCTCCTGGATAAGGCATCAACCACCACATTATTTTTTCCTTTGACAAACTCAATGTCAAATTCATAAGCTTGGATCTTGCTAACCCATTTTTGTTGTCTTTCATTAAGGTCCTTTTGGTCCAAGAAGTACTTGAGGCTATTGTGATCTGTCCCGACAACAAATTTCGCCCCAACCAAGTACTGTCTAAATTTAGCCAATGCATCCATAATAGCTAACATCTCTTTGTCATAAATAGTGTATAGGAGCTTAGGCCCCCTCATTTTTTGTCTCTCATAGGAAATGGGATGCCTATTCTGCATAATAACTACTCCAATTCCCTCACCTAATGCATCACACTCCAATATGAAGGGCTGTGAGAAATCTGGTAAAGAGAGAACCGGAAAAGTGCTCATTACCTTCTTCATTTTATCCAATGTCACCTGTGCCTCTTGACTCCACCTAAATGCGCCATTTCTGGTCAAATCTGTCAAGGGTGTGCAAAGTTGGGAGAAGCCTTTGACAAACCTCCAGTAGTAATTGCAAATACCAAAGAATCCTTTCAACTCAGTAAGAGTCTTGGGTGTTGGCCAGTCAAGTATAGCTTGTATTTTTTCTTGGTGCACTTGTACTCCTTTGTCTCCAATGATATGACCCAAGTAAAGGACTTCAGTCATCCCAAATTCACACTTTGACTCTTTAGTGTATAAAGACTCTTCCTTCATAATGCTCAAGATTTGGTCTACATGCTTGAGATGATCCTCCCAAGTTTTTCTATAAATCAACAAGTCATCAAAGAAGACCAAGAGAAACTTCCCCAATTGCTTGTTGAAGACATAATTCATGCATGATTGAAAGGTGGCTGGCACATTAGTTAGCCCTGTTATCGTAAAATCTATACTTGCCCAAGCCTAAAGGCAAGTAGGCCTAGATTGACGTAACAAGGAGGTAACCCTATCATGGTCACCCCAATAGGGTACCTCTTTCTCTTTAGGAGGAGGAAAAACCTCACTCCAAGGGAGACATCCCAGGACCTAGTTGGTTGATGAAGGGAAAAAAGATACAGTAAAAACCCACCCCTCTCTCTAGGTCACTTAGAAGAAGTCACTTTGGTGATGTTGAAAGGGACAAGGGAAAATGAAAATGGTGTGTACCTGCCCTTTACCAATGAAACATCAAACATTAGTAGCAACAGTTATAATCATTGACTTCTTAAACAAATTATGTGTTGCCTGAACAAGTTACTATACGATAAAAGTGAGATCACAGTAGCAGCAATGTATCTTGAAAGGTGCAAGTTATGATGACAAGGAAGAGATACAAGAGTCTTGCACACTTGATAATGGTTTTTCACTCACACTTTTCAAGATAAATACAAGTCAATAAATGACTCAAGTGGCTGTCCAAACATTTATAACAGCATTAATTAATGATGATGACAGCAATGAAACCACTTCAGAGAAGTACTACAATAAAGCAATAAGACACTACTTCAATATCCAATGATTATGGTTTGCTTAGTACAAATGCCCAATGGTTTTATGGATGATTTTAGGGCTGTTAAGGGCTGCACCAATGGCTGTAACAACAGCTATGACAGCGGTAAGAACTTCAGAATTTGCACTCTAAAAAGAAAATTAAACATACACTTTAACACTTATTGATAATACCTTTCCTTATACAAATTCTGGGATGACTTAGATGGTTAGTAGGGTAATATAAGCTGCAAAATGATAGTTGTAGCAGTGATTATGACAGCAGCAAATTAGCTGTTAGTATTTCTAGACTAGGTTAGCAAATTAGTAGAGTATGAAGTGAAAGAGTTTGAGTATGAAGTGAAAGAGTTTGAGTTGAGTCTTGTCAAGAAGTAAGAGAAGAGGAATAGTGCCTTCAAGGGTAATGGAGTCAAGGAGGATGGATTCTTCTAAGGCTGCAAATTAATGATGATGCACAAAAGTCTAAGAGGGAAAAAGTATAGGAGAAGTAGTAACTTAAGTCCTCCTAGACTTTGACCTCAAGAGACAAAATGCTAGGGTGTAGGCAATTCTAGGCCCTAGCGCCTTGCTCTCCTTAGCCTTTTTATGGAGTAAAACTTATGTAACACTAACCAAGTACAAAACCCTTAGAGTGCTAGCAATTTAGGGCTCTAGGGTTTCACTAATTACTAGATCAATTTAGTGAAAATCTTGGCAAATAAAAAGTAAGAAAGTAGCAACTTAAGTTTCTTACTTCAAGCATTAAATACACCATGCAATTTCATAATCTTGTATGAGAAAATAAAATCATACAATAAACCATTCAAGAGATGACAAAACGCAGATTTCACTTACTTGCACCAAGAATAATCATGAGAATACCATGCAAGATCACCATAAACTTCCAAAAATTGATTCAAGTTACAAAAATCAGCCTTAAACAAGAGTGGCGCCTCACAATTTCAGCCAATAACCCTAACAAGGCGCAAATTTCAGACCTCTTGTCTCCAATGACTAGTTGTTCTCTCAAAATGAGAGTAATTTATGTTTATTTATACAAAATTATGACCCTTAATTCACTTTTAGGTCAAAAACAGGCCGACCTGGCCAGTTTACAACAAAAATCCAATTTTGACATAATGAAAATAAATTTGCATCCAGAAACTCCTCCAAGGGTGACGTCATGACCCTCTAGGGTGATGTTGTGCCCCACATGTGGAACATTGGGCAGGGAAAGTGGAACGCTTGGCTTCCAAAGGCCTAAAATGATGCCCACATGTGCCACCAGGCTCATAAATGCACCCAAAGATGAAAGTTGAAACACTAGCTATGGATGACGTCTAGGGCTATCATGGTGATGTCTAGGGCCCTCAAGGGCTAACGTCGATGTGGGAAGAGCAAGGTCCCCTGGGTCTAGGTCTGTTAGGGTGCCTCCAAAGGAAACGTCCTTCTTTCTCCCGGTGCAAGTCTTAAGTCTCTTCTTACCCCTGGTTGGGGTTTCAACATCCATCTGTGGGCTTTAAGCTCCCATGACGGCCCGAGATAATCATTCCCTCATGTGTACATGTCCACCGGGCAAGGTCCTACAACAACAACAAGTACGCCCTCCGAGGGTTTATAAGTCACAGGGATCATAGCATGTAAATCACATCCAATAATTAAATTACCCAAACATGTGCATCAAACCCCCCTTAACCCAGAAAAATGCTCAAAGACGTTATGCAATTTGACAAGTTAGGTTTGGAGAAGGTCTTAGGGTGTCCTATTAGGCTAACCTCTCTTAAGTTCGGGATCTTTCACAGGTGGGATCTAGTCAAAGTCATGTAAGTGTATGAGGTGGCATGGGGTAAATATTTGGGCATGGGGTGCATGTAATAACAAGGAAATGTAAAGTCTTATCTATGGGTGCCTTTGTAGAGGGCGAGTTGCACCTTGTCATAAATGCAATTGTTTCCTAGCCCATTCATTGCCTTTTACTCTTAGCTTTATTTATTTTGATCTTTTGCTCTTGTCCTTCAAGGGAATAGTTGAGGGCCACTGTCATGTCTTGATGACCAGAGGTGACAGCGTTATCCACAAACATTTCACAGAAATGAGAAGGCTAGCTCGCAATGAGACCCCTTTTCTCTTGGCTATGCCACCAAGAGCCACAACCCTAGCTTGGTGACCAGATAGGTGGTAGTGTCATACCATTACATGCCCATGGTCATAATAGTTCGGCTCGCGATGAGACCCCCTCTCCATCAACTAATACCTTGAGTGTTCATGTTATCTTATGGGTCCCCTTTTCTTACTGAGAATATTTTCACTACATTCTCGGGGATCACTGGGTGAAGCATCTCGAAAGTTTCAACATTGGATTTTAACTCTTGCGAGCTACTTTTACCGTCTAGGCCTTTAGCCCCTTCTTCCCACGAGGTAAGGTACAACCCTTCCTAGTGTATCCAATCCCAATGCCCAAACAAGGATAGGGGATATGAAAGGAATAAAAATGGAAAATGGTAAGTATGGAGGGAACGGACGATGACTTTTCACAAATCCACCCAGTAGCAACCCATCCTAAAGGGAAATCAACTTACTAGGGTACCATGTCACCCTTCCAAGAATGAACGAGGCAAAGAGCATAATTTCCAAGCAAACATCATGAAATGAAGAAGGATTCAATACAACATATTCAAGTGCTTCAAAAATCAGAGATATACATGTTAATATTATGGCAACTGCAAGAGGTATTTACCTCCATGTGTGAACTTGACAAGAATAGAAGACTCCGGGAAGCAAGAGAAACTCTAATGAGTTGGCTAATAACCCTAGAAGCCTTGTCGACTCAAGAAGAAAATTTATATTAGGTTATTAGCCTCCAAGAGAAGAAGTCGACCAAAATTAATAATAATATACTCAACAGACACATATCCAGAAGGAGAAGTCAGTCCCAGCAAAACTGGTAGAATCACTATAAATACAGGGCACCAGTTCTCATTTGACAATGTCTCAGAATTGTAGTTTTCCTAGTTGGTGCGCACTTCAGTTGCAATCTTATGAGCAGGTTTGGAGGAGGGTTGCAGGTGCAGCTACAGCAGCAGCTAGTTCTCAGTATTGGCTTGAATATCTCTTGGCTAGGGTTTGGACTATCTGATCATCTTTTTGTGATGCGCTATCCTTAGGGAATGATGCGCTACCCTTTGTTTGGCTATCTAGCCTAGGGTTTGCTTCTGGAGGAATTCTCAGTCAAGGTTAAGGTGCTCGGAGGGAGGCTTCGGCCTATGGTTGGGTGACGAAGGTATCATCAATGGTAAAATGAGCACACCATCTTCTATATTCTAATAGGTTATGGGCCCACTCCCCTTCAGTCAACCTAAAACGCTGGAAGGAAACATAGCCGCTAGATATTAAGCTTGTTGAGAAACTGCCGCTAGGGTTACTAGCAGAAGCAGCTTCCAAAAGCACTGCAGCTAGGGTTACTAGCAGAAGCAGTTGCAGAAACCCTAAACCTCTTGTTGAGGCACCTTAAGTGAATGGATTGACCTATTCTCCAGATAGATCAGTGTGCCCTAGCCCAGTGCACCTCCTGGTACTCTCAGAAGGCCAAGACGTGAAGTTTGAATTTCTGGTCAAATCTAGGGTTTGACCAAGTCAAGCAAGCCATGACGAACTCTATGAAGTCTGAGAACAAGCTAGATGGAGCC
Organism: Picea engelmannii; assembly: GCA_009831015.1. NCBI lineage: Eukaryota > Viridiplantae > Streptophyta > Pinopsida > Pinales > Pinaceae > Picea > Picea engelmannii. The sequence goes on along the minus strand of ML802201.1, from coordinate 37,484 downwards.
TCTAACTTAAGAGCATGGAAGACAAGGATTGACCTCATCCTTGCTAAGAATAAAGTGCTGGATATTGTGAAAGGAAAGATCGTGAAGCCAGAGTTTGAAGAAGGAGAAGAGAAGGAACCGAAGAACGTTGCAGCTATGGAGAAGTTCAAAGATGTTGACATCAATGCCATGAGTATCATAGTGGATTCCATAAAAGACCACTTGATACTCTACATCTCCCATCTTGACTCATCAAAGAAGATGTACGATGCCCTAACAAATCTCTTCTCAGTCAGAAACATTGAACAAGTTATGAGTCTGAAGAATGAACTCTGCGACATGAAGATGAATGATGACGATAACATAACATCATACTTTGTAAGGATCTCCCAGTTAAGATATAAACTACAAACTATTGAAGAGATCACTTCAGAAAAGGAATTGGTGAACATAGTACTCAATGGTCTTCCCAAGACATGGGATGCATTTGCCGCAAGCATGAACACAAGGAAGGAGTACCCAACATTTGAAGAACTTTGGACTTACTGTGCTCAAGAAGAATCAAGGATCAATGCAAAAGAGAAACCCCAAAAGAAGTACGATGATCAAACCTTCATAGCAGGATTCAAGAACTTCAGGAACAAAAGGAAGTTTGGTTCAAGGAGGAAGCCAAATCAAGAGAAAGACATTTCAGAAATACAATGCTTCAAATGTCAAAAGTACGGTCACTACAGGAATCAGTGTCCCGACCTAAAGAAAAGGAAGGAGAAACACGAAGCATCAATTGCCGAAGAAAAGGAACCTACAAAGAAGACTAAGCAAGATGGAAGAGACTTCTTCTACTAAAAGGTAACAACACTCTTCTTATTTCTTGTACATATCTTACTTGCGTCGTCTTTGTACATATCTTGTATATCTATCTATGGAAGAACAACAAGATAAGAATGAATATCATTAGACATTACACATGAAAGAATGAAATATATCATGTGAAAGCTATTACAAGATAAGCCGAAATCAGAATCAATCTTGAAGAGACTTAGAAGTCAGACATCAAGAGAAAATGGAGAAAGACTTATGATGACAACTAAGACGGAAGCGTGGACTCTGTTAGACGGAGAGAGCCAATTATATATTGCAGAAGACAATAAGGATGCAGATGAAAGTATGGACTCTATCAGACGGAGGGAGCCGATTATATGCACTCTTACATGAAGCAAGGATTAGGAGGGAGCTAATCCTATGATCCATTGAAGATAATGAAATATATCCATGGTAGCAGCCATGAAAGACAGTACGTGTTCAGCTCAACCGCAAAAGAAGACCTCTTCGAAGAAAATCCTTAAAGTATTTTTGGTTGTCCATCTAGATCCGTGATCCTATGATGAAAGGAAGAAGTGGAATCTCCAGAACATGGAATCTCCATGAATCCAAGAGATAATGAAAAACATGAAGAAGAACCTGAAGATTCCAAGAAAGAAAGAAAAGCCAGAACAACCAGTCATTACATCAATAATCACCAAGCCTGATATGAAAGCAATCAAGCAAAAAAACTGAAAGTCGTGATGAAGAACAGTGTATGGAAGACTTATGAATGAAAGCATTGCGAGATCCAGAATCAGAGGTTCTCTCAGATGGAGGGAGAAGACTACGATGATTACTTGTTCCAGTACACCAGACATATCTCTGCATGAGTCATTTTATCATCCGCAACATCCATGAGTTGGAGTTCTACATCAGATAAATGCAAAGAATGTTCTCCAGAGAAATTGAATAAAGAGAGTATGAAGAGAAATCTCAAGACTTTGAGACATACCAGAAAGAGACTCTTGTATGCAGATAAGAAGAAGACAACTTGGTGGAGAACCTCCAGTGCACAACAGAAGCGTGGTGAAGATTTCCTATAACATCAAGATGACTACTCAGTAAATCAGATCTCATGATGACAGAAAAAGTGCTACTTGGATATGTTCCAGTTCTCCAACTATGATATACTCTATCATCCAGATCTACATGAAGCCTTCACAGTGTTCCAGACTAAAGTACAAGCATTACATTATCCATGATAAAATCCAGAAAGGAGAAAATGATTTCTCCAACATATCTCCACAGATAAGCAGATAAGCAGACATTTTGGTAAAGCCTCTATCCAAGATGAATGAGTTTACGTACTCAAGCTGGAAACAACTTCCTTCTTATTGGAAAAGGAAGAAGTGACTCTCCAAGTTAGGTGAGAACACTGAAAATATTATTTATCTTTGTAATTGAAAAATAGTCCAGATTGGACAGATGCTTTCCTGTTCGGAAAGTGGATTGAGATTTCTGACGGACAGTGACTTCCCATTGTAGTTAACATGGGAGGCAAACTGATTGTTGATGTATCATAGATAACAACTTTCCGTTGTGGTTAACATGGGGAGTGGTCTAGGACAGTCATTCTTCTTGGCAGTCACTCTGAGTAGTGGTCAAGTAGAATGGTCCGCCTCGCCGGGCAGTCATTCTTTCGAAGTTCATAGTTGTGAGAAGTTTTGAAGAATGGTCCGTTTTGGAGGTTGATGCAGGACAAACACTCCTTAGGGAAGACTCATTCTCTCCAGGTTACACTTTGTTTAGTGTCGAAGGAATGGCCCAGGGTGGGGAATGGTCCGGACAGTTATTCCTTAGGGTTATACATTCTCTCCAGGGTGCACTTTGATAAGTGTAGGAGGAATGGCCCAGGATGGGGAATAGTCCAGGCTCAGCAATCAGGGATAGTCATTCCTTAGGGTTTATACATTCTCTCTAGGGTGCACTTTGATTAGTGTAGGAGGAATGGCCCAGGGTGGGGAATGGTCCAAACATTTCTTAGGGTTTATAACTTTATACATTCTGTCCAGGGTGCACTTTGATTAGTGTAGGAAGAATGGCCTAGGGTGAGAAATGGTCCAGGCTCAGAAATCAGAAACAATCCTTCTTCCTTGTTTGTGAAGAATAGGGCAGATAGCCCATTACTGATGAGGGCAGATATTCTTTCAGATCTCACAAACGTGAGTGAAAGATTGGCCCAGATGATTCAGTTTATCTTTAACAATATTTTTCTATGCAGGATGGCATCAGATGATTGTTATGGAGACTACCTGTCTCCAGACAATAGAGATATACTACTGTGGTGGATGTGTTCCACTGTTCGTGAGGCAGATATTCTTTCAGAACCACAGATGTGAGTGAAAGATTGGCCCAGATAATTCAGTTTATATCATAACATTGTTTCTGTGCAGATTGCTATCAGATGTTTGTTATGAAGATCATATGACAGTAGATGAAGACTACTGTGGTGGAAGATATTCTTTCAAAACTCACAGATGTGAGTGAAGGATTGGCCCAGACAAATCAGTTTATATCATAACATTGTTTCTATGCAGGTTGCTATCAGATGTTTGTTATGAAGACTGTATGACAATAGATGAGGACTACTGTGGTGAATATGTTTCACTGTTCGCAACCATACGTTGTTGATCAAGTACTTGTGTGTTACTTGATGTGGTAGTGAACCACTGGATTGTAGT
>ML802200.1:131029-147038 GCA_009831015.1 Picea engelmannii | reverse complement strand
CAAGGACAATACATATTATATTACATAAATCATCAGTCAATCAATCCTTTGACATCAATCAATCACTTGACATCAATCAATGACATCAATCAATCAAACCATTGGCATCAATGACAACATGATCCAACAACAACCTGCACATGCAATCCCATAGGTCCAAATTACTTGGTTCTCTGCAACAGAGGTTGAGTAATAATAATATGCTATAGACCACTGGAAGTTCTTGTCCTCGCGCCCGAAGATGTTCACTGTATCTCCACATAACTGTTGTGAAGATGATTCCATAGGTTTATGAGAACGCTGGTTTTCTCAAGACAATGGTTGAAAAGAACACTTAGAGCCGATAATGTAACTCTGTGCTGAATCTTGGTTAAATGCTTATGAATGGGAAATCTCCTCGAGCCTTTCGCTGATTAATGACAATGTGTATGGGTGGTGCATGATGAACTGTTAGCAGTAAAGATTACTTATTTCATATTTAGAAATGCGAAGGTGGCGGGTATGATGAAGAGAAATTAAGGATTGGAGGTTTCGTGAACATGGCAAGGAGGCGACGTGCAAATGACATTTCATGATTTTGAAATCAACAATCGAAAGGGATAATATAACCCCCCACAAATCTTGGTTTAATGCACATTAATAGGATATCTCCTCGTGTCTTTCTCCCATCAATGACAATCTATACAGTTCATACATAATGAGTTGTTAGAAATAAATGTTAGTAATTGCATATTTAGAAACAAGATATGTATATGTATATATATATATATATATATATATATATAAAAACAATTTTTTTTCTTTTATTATAGACAAGTGTGAAGATCACAGACATGACAGAGAGAAAGGAAAGAATGGCAAGGTCTGAAAAGCATTCAAACAGGATTCAAAAAAGGGTTACGAGGATACTCAGGAGAGGTGAGTGTTCCACGTTCAAATTTTATGTATTGTAATTTTTTACTGCAAAACGTGTAAAACATGAGAGAGCATGATGGGGTAGTTCAGCGGTTGGTTTTTATATTTGCGGAATTCCATGAAAGTGCCTAAGTATCAAATAGGGAAACGATCAGGCAGACTCGTTCTTGGAAGCGAGGATTGAAATTTTCGTGAATGGACCAACCCGATGATGTGCAAATGACATTCCATGATGTTTGAAATTAACGCTTGCTAATTGCATGATCCAGGTGGATATCGGTGGCCACCCACCGTTTTTGACTGGCTCAAAAGTGTTTTTTGGAAATGTTGGCAATTTACTATTTTTAGCAGTTTTTAACTTCCGGGGCCATTTTGAAGGCCCAAATGAAGGTTTTTCGAGATCGCGGTCCTCAATGATAGACGACATCAGAAGCATGAGTGTTTCCGCCAGTGTCTCTCTTTTCGGGCAGGTGTTTTTTGAAAAACCAATCACCGAGGCCAAGTTTTTGTAAATGTTGTCGAAAAATATTATCGGGGTCGAACCCTCTTATGCCTTCAACATATTTTAGGTTGAATATGCTAGAATGTGTTGCAGATTCGTTAATTTTGTTGATGTTTTTCAATACGAACTCCCCTACTTTCCAAGGCAGAGGAGTGAACTATTTGTTTCCTCTTCTTTTGCAATAAATGAAACTAGTAGTTGTATTTCCGTGCTACTTTTGCAATAAACATTATGTTCATAATGTGACATGGAAGGAGAGCAGGTTTTTCCATGGAGCCAAAAATTCTTATCATAGTGTAATTATCCAAATATTTAAGTGTCCCCTTCCTGTCCAAAAAACTGGTTTCTTGTTCAGATATGCAGGGAGCATCTTCTCCTAACAACAAAAATTTGAAAACAGACACGAAGCCATTAAAAATCTCATAAAAACAGTGGGAAGCCTTGTGGTTCCAGAAGGCCTGGTACCAGAACATTACTGGGTCGAATTCCCAATTGACATTCTTAGACATAGACAGTTGTGGAAACTGACAGCAATGCACTATCAAAAAACTAAGTAGAACGACATATAAATTTCTTTTCCCTTTTGAAGCTTGAGAATTGGGAACAGATTTCATGGGAAATTAACTTGCCCCAATCAAAAATGGTTTGTTCGTTGAATATGAAATACAAAATATATAGAGCCATCCGGGAAACAGTTGTTGTGGACTCTTGTCCCGTTATTCCTGTAAACAACCAAGCAATTTTGCGGAATGTATTTCTAAATGAACTAACCTGCAAGCTTGTGATATCTTCAGGAACTAGAATCGGGTCTTCCAATAAATCGGGCAAGAGGTCCAACCAGTTATTATTCTTTGCTAGGAACTATTTGCAATATTCTCCTTTGAAATTCAATGTGGCTCTGACAATCTTAACATCTGTTGGAAGAGCTGAGGTGATAAAGAAACAAAAGAGCGGTCCCGCAGTGGAATAATTATTTTGCCTGAAATAAATTTATCGGTGCACCAAGAGACAAGGTCCTTATAGTCAAAAACCTCAGGGACACAACCTACACATGCAATCCCAGAGGTCCAAATTAATTGGTTCTCTACGATAGAGGTTGAGTAATAAGAATATGCCCTGGACCACTGGAAGTTCTTGTCCTCACGCCTGAAGATGTTCACTGTATCTCCACATAACTGTTGTCGAGCTGATGCCATAGGTTTATGAGAACGTTGGTTTTCTCCCGACGATGGTTGAAATGAACACTTAAAGCCGATAATGTAACTCTGTGCTAAATCTTAGTTAAATTCTTATGAATGGGAAAGCTCCTCGAGCCTTTCATTGATTAATGACAATGTGTATGGGTGGTGCATGATGAACTGTTAGCAGTAAAGCTTACTTATTTCATATTTAGAAATGTGAAGGTGGCAGGTACGACGAAGATAAATTAAGGATTGGCGGTTTCGTGAACGTGCCAAGGTGGCGACGTGCAAACAAGATTTCAATTTTGAAATCAACAATCGGAAGGGATAATATAACCCCCCACAAATCTTGGTTTAATGCGCATTAATAGATCTCCTCAAGCCTTTCGCCCATCAATGACAATCTATACGGTTCATGCATGATGAGCTGTTAGAAATAAATGTTAGTAATTGCATATTTAGAAACAAGATATGTATATATATATATATATATATATATATATAAACAATTTTTATTTTATTTTATTATAGACAAGTGCGAAGGTCACGGACACGATGGAGAGCAAGGAAGGAATGGTAAGGTCTGAAAAGCGTTCGGACGGTATTCAAAAAAGGGTTACGGGGATACTCAGGAGAGGTGAATGTTCCATGGTCAAATTTTATGTATTGGAATTTTTCACTGCAAAACATGTCAAACATAAGAGAGCATGATGGGGTAGTTCAACGGCCGGTTTGTATATTTGCGGAATTCCGTGAAAGTGGCTAAGTATCGAATAGGGAAATGGTCAGGCAGACTCGTTCTCTTAAGAGAGGATTGAAATTTTCGTGAATGGACCAACCCGATGATGGGTAAATGACATTCCATGATGTTTGAAATTAACGCTTGCTAATTGCATGATCTAGGTGGATATCGGTGGCCACCCACCTTTTCCGATTGGCTCAAAACAATTTTCTGGCAATTTTGGCAATTTACTATTTTTAGCAGTTTTTAACTTCCGGGGCCATTTTGAGGGCCCAAATGAAGGTTTTTCGAGATCGAGCTTCTCAATAATAGTTGACATCAGAAGCAAGAGAGTTGCTGCCAGTGTCTCTCTTTTCGGGCAGGTGTTTTTTGAAAAAACAATCACCGAGGCCAAGTGTTTGTAAATGTTGTCGAAAACTATTATCGGGGTTGAACCCTCTTATGCTTTCAGCATATCTCGGGTTGAATATGCTAGAATGCGCTGCGAATTCATTAATTTCATTGACGTTTTTCAATACAAACTCCCCTACTTTCCAAGGAAGAGGAGTGAACTATTTTTTTCTTCCTCTTTTGCAATAGATGCAACCAGTAGTTGTATTTCCATGCTACTTCTGCAACAAACATTATGTCTGTAATGTGACATGGAAGGAGAGCAGGTTTTACCATGGAGCCAAAAATTCTTATCACAGTGTAATTATCCAAATCTTCAAGTGTCCCCTTCCTGACCAAAAACTTGGTTGCATGTTCAGATATGCGGGGAGCATCTTCTCCTAACAACAAAAAATTGAAAACAGACACGAAGCCATTAAAAACCTCATAAAAACAGTGGGAAGCCTTGCGATTCCACAAGGCCTGGTACCAGAATGTTATTGGGTCGAATTCCCTACTGACATTCTTAGACATACACAGTTGTGGAAACTGAGAGCAATGCACTATCACAAAAACTAAGTAGAACGACATATAAAATTTATTTTCCCTTTTGAATCTTGACAATTGGGAACAAATTTCATGGGAAATTAACTTGCCCCAATCAAAAATGGCTTGTTCGTTGACTATGAAATACAAAATATAAAGAGACATCCAAGAAATAGTTGTTGTGGACTCCTGTCCCATTATTCTTGTAAACAACCAAGCAATTTCACAGAATGGATTTCTAAATGAACTAACCTGCAAGCTTGTGATATCTCCAGGAACTAGAATCGGGTCTTCCAATAAATGGGGCAAGAGGTCCAACCTGTTATTATTCTTTGCTAGGAACTGTTTGCAATATTCTCCTTTTAACTTCAATGTTGGCTCTGACAATCTTAACATCCGTTGGAATACCTGAGGTGATAAATAAACAAAAGAGCGGTCCCGCAGTGGAATAATTATTTTGTCTGAAATAAATTTATTGGCGCACCAAAAGACCAGGTTCTTATAGTTAAAAACCTCAGGGACATAGCCTGCACATGCAATCCTATAGGTCCAAATTACTTGTTCCTCTGCGACAGAGGTTGAGTAATAAGAATAAGCCCTGGACCACTGAAAGTTCTTGTCCTCACGCCTAAAGATGTTCATTGTATCTCCACATAATTGATGTCGAGCTGATGCCATAGGTTTATGAGAACGTTGGTTTGCTCCAGACGATGGTTGAAATGAGCACTTAGAGCCGATAATGTAACTCTGCACTAAATCTTGGTTAAATGCTTATGAATGGGAAATCTCCTCGAGCCTTTCGCCGATTAATGACAATGTGTATGGGTGGTGCATGATGAACTGTTAGCAATAAAGCTTACTTATTTCATATTTAGAAATGCAAAGGTGGCGGGTACGACAAAGAGAAATTAAGGATTGGAGGTTTCGTGAACGTGCCAAGGCGGCGATGTGCGAACGACATTTCATGATTTTGAAATCAACACTCAGAAGGGATAATATAACCTCTGACAAATCTTTAATGCGCATTAATAGGAGATCTCCTCGAGCCTTTCGCCCATCAATGACAATCTATACGGTTCGTGCATGATGAGCTGTTAGAAATAAATGTTAGTAATTGCATATTTAGAAACAAGATATGTATATATATATATATAAACAATTATTTTTTTCTTTTATTATAGACAAGTGCGAAGGTCACAGACACGACAGAGAGCAAGGAAAGAATGGAAAGGTCTAAAAGGAGTTCAAATGGGATTCAAAAAAGGGTTATGGGGATACTTAGGAGAGGTGAGTGTTCCACGGTCAAATTTTATGTATTGGAATTTTTTACTAAAAAACGTGTAAAACATAAGAGAGCATGATGGGGCAGTTCAGCGACCGGTTTGTATATTTGTGGAATTCTGTGAAAGTGGCTAAGTATCGAATAGGGAAATGGTCGGGCAGACTTGTTCTCAGAAGAGAGGATTGAAATTTTTGTGAATGGACCAACCCGATGACGCGCAAATGACATTCCATGATGTTTGAAATTAACGCTTGCTAATTGCATGATCCAGGTGGATATCGATGGCCACCCACCTTTTCCGACTAGCTCAAAATAGTTTTCTGGCAATTTTGGCAATTTACTATTTTTAGAAGTTTTTAACTTCCAGGGCCATTTTGAGGGCCCAAATGAAGGTTTTTCAAGATATACGTTCTCAATTATATCTAAAGGAATGAATGAGCCCCCAAAATGAATCTCCTTGATGATACCTTTCCAATGAGCTATCACACACCTAAAACGGAGATCGTATGCAAAAGTTACGACCCGGGGAAGTTGATGTACTCACTTACCCAAACGAGGCCCACATGACTTTTGGCGCTTCATCTCCTAGGGTTAGGTTTTTGGATGTCTAGGGTTTTGGGCATTCCGGTTTATTTTAAAAAAGTCCTTCAGAGCCTCATTGTAATCATCTTCTTGCGAATGCGAGTAGCCGTCACATCTCTTCTCAGCGATAAGCTGCCACCATTCTAGTGAGTCTTTCACTCTGTATTTTTACAGTCTCTGTACATTTCTTTCATTAATAGAAATCGTGTATCACTGTATATCTGTGTTTATGGTTGCATCTCTGACACATATATGTTATATTATTGAATATATGTGATATCTTTGTGCATTTCTTTATTATATCTCTGATCTCATTTCGTGCCGAAAAATAATCTGGATCATTGCATGCCTAGAAATAAGATCTTATATATAATTGGTAATTGTTAATTGCAAAAGGGCACGGGCACATGAAAGAAATATTAGGAACTAAATATTTCTTGAACCCGCCAAATCGACGATCTGCGAAATAAATTCGAAGAGATGGCAAAGTATGGAAAGCAGACAGAGGAGATTCAAAATGGGGTGACAATAGTTCCATAGAAGACGTGAGGACCTGGCGATTAAATTGTATTTATCGGAAGTTTTCAGTGGAAAATGTATATGATGAAAGAGGGCATGATAGGTGGACCGTAATACAAAAGAGGGTATGATATGAGTCTGGTTGTAAATTTGTATATCGCGGAAGTGACGGTATTGTTCGCAGGTCATGGAACAATAGAAGTCCAATCTAGAGCCCACCTACCGAGAATCTGTGGTCGGAGAAGTGTCTGGGTATGGAATGGGGAAGCGGTCGGTCAGTGTCGTGACATAAGAGAACAAGTACAAGCATGAACCCGCAAGTCCGCCCACACGTGCAACCAGACATTTTCGAAAAAGCGAATAAGTGACAAAAAGACAAAGTTCAGGGAAAAGAGAAACAAATATTTGGCTAAGTATAGAAGACGAAAAAGAAGGGCCAATATATTCACATCTATAACAGATATCCCATTTTCCTGCCAAGATATATATTTGGAAAGAAGTGCGAAGGTGGTGGGCAAAGAAAACAACGATTAGTAATACGATCCACAAGTTTACTTGGTTCTTGGTTGTATGTTTCGTCTATCAATTTGTATATTGCGAAACTCCGAGTCATTTTTTTAGCCAGCCACCCCGCAAGTCCTGCTATCAATTTGTATAGTGCAAAACACTGGGTGATGTTTGTAGGACACATAACTATACAGGAAATTATTTTCCCTTTAATATATATTTTGTGATGCAAATGTGGTATGGCTCGTTTTAGCACTTTTCCATCCGTAAACAATGGAAATCTTGAGCCCACCAGTGAATTTGTATATCACGGAGCTCCAAATGTTGTTTGGAGGTCACGAAAAAATAGAAGTGCAATGTTGAGCGAAAAAAATGGACCCAGTTCTTCATGCGAAAACATTGAACGTATCTGCCACAAACACAGGCACGAGATCCGCAGTATGCAGGATCCTTGCAGTTTTCTCCTCGATGAATTATCCTATGGTAAAATTGATATTTTTCAGAAGCTTCCCGTGATGAAGAAGAGGAAAATCATTGTAGGGAAAATGGAATAGACCTTAACTGAAAGTTAGGACACAACTAGAAACCGCCTCTGCACAGTAAAAAAAACTTTAGGGACACAAGTTGCACGTGCAATTTCAGAGGCCCAAATTAGTCCATTCTAGGTGGAAGGAGATGACTAGTAGAAATATGCATTGTAGCAGTGAGAGTTCTGGACCTGATTCCCGAAGATGTTAATTGTATATCCAAAGAACATGACAGTAGTCCTGCATGTGAATAATTTTTTGTCTTGAAATATATCTCTGGGAGCATCGACATATCATTTCTTTACAGTGAAACTCTTCCACCCATAATGGACTAATTTGGACCTCTGGAATTCCTACTTTCGAGTTGCAAAGAGGCTATTGTGTTCAGTATCGGTTTCTTTTCTGAAACTCCTTTTGGTGTTGTTAGGACCGCGATCACTGAGTCGGGAAGTCCCGCCCGTTATGGTTGATTTCAATTTGGGCGCATGAGTGGGAATAGTCTTTGCATTGCCATCATCCATTGACATATCATCGCCCATCAGATCAGCTTCTGGCTCAAAATCTATGACATCAACCTCTACGCCAACCGTCAATGCAACTGGGCAGGTTCTCAGAGCAGGCAGGGTTGCCTTGGAATTCTTTGGCTTAAAGTATATCTCTCGGTGTACCAAGGGACCATGTCCTTTTTTTCTCCTGGGCGGAGGGAGATGAGTAGTAAGAATATGCCCTGGAATAGTGGAACCTTTGGCCATTATGCCCGAATGTGTTTACTGTATCTGGACAGAACTGCTACCACAAGTTAACGAGAATTTTCGTTTTCTCCAGACACTGTTTGAAATGAAAATTGGGGAGGGATAATATAACCCTTCGCAAATTATGGTTTGATGTGTATCAATGGAATATCTCCTCGAGCCTTTCGTTGATCAATGACAATTTCCATGGTTCGTGCAGAATGAGATGTTACCATTAAATGTCATTAATTTCATATTTTAAAAAAAGTGCAAAGGTCGCAGTGACGACGAAGAGAGATGAAGAATTAGATATTTCTTAAAGGCGCCAACCCATCGGCGCACAAAAACAGATTGCATCATGTTTGAAATCAATACTTGGAAAGGATAACACACTTCTTCGCAAATCTTGGTTTAATTCGTAGTAATGACAAATATTCTCTGGCCTTCCGGACATTAATGACAATCTTAACGGTTCCTACATGATGAACTACTTGCATTAAAGCTTAATTATTGCATATCTGGAAACAAGTACGAAGGTAGCGGTGATGGTGAATTGCCATGAAGCATTATACATTTCGTGCACCCACCAACCCGCGAAACAAATTCCAAGAAATTCCCAAGTATGAAAAGTGGTCAGGCGGGTTACAAGAACAAAAGGGTAGAAGATATACCCAGGGCAGAAAATCCTGCACCTAGACATTTTCCAAAAAATGAGTAAGTAAAGAAAGGGAAAGCAGAGAGAAAAGAGAAAGTGGATGGAAATTTTCAGAAGCGGGAATTGTTCTTAACAGTAACTATGGAGTGCATTAAACATGTTAGTAGGTTCTTCAATCAATGAATAGGTATAGCGAGCGATGTTTATAATTTCCAGGATCTGTTTGTATAAGAGAAGCATCGAAAAGTTACAAGACAATCATTTTTTGGATGTTTAAGTAAATTTTTTGTACTGTTAGCTTCATCGCAGGTATAACAATGATGAATATGAATTTTAATGTCGTCTCATTCATATGATTGTTCCATTAGATTTCACATAGTATATATTCTTTTATTTCAATTTTTTTGCTAATTTGTGGGTCATGGAAGTCAGGGTGTTGTTTGCAGGTGGCGAAACAATGGAAACGCAATATTGAAACCCGCCTATACAGTAACTCACCTATTCGGGAAACTACAAACCAACAATTCTGTACAATATGAAACGGGGAAGCCGTCGGTCGAGCTGGTGATATAAAAGTAAGTTAAATATGAAGACATGAATCCGCCAACTTCCGCACCTAGAAATTTTCGGAAAAACAAGTAATACACACTAAATATGTACTATAAAGTATGAACATGATATTTTATAGAGCATGTACGGTTTCCTCATTCAATACTTATCCACTTTTTGGATTGCGGGTTCTCGGGTTGGTGGGCTCAAAAGTGGGCCTCTATTGTTCTGTGGCCTATAAATAGCACCCATAATTCCATGATATGAAAATTGAAAAGCGGACCTATGGGCTAGCTGGGTCAACATTGCACTCCTATTGTTTCGTGTCATACAAACAACACTCGGAGTTCCGCGACATACAAATTGACAAACAGACTCCAGGACTAGAGGCCTCAAGATTGCGATTGTTTACGGATGGTAATCACTATGAACTATTTAACATGATCTAAAAACATTATTTTCAATACTAAATTATTAATATTAAATATTCATATTGTACAATTTAATTAGACAAAAAGTTTTGTACAATATGAAACGGGGAAGCGGTTGGTCAGGCTCTTGATATAAAAGTTAGTGAAATATGAAGACGTGAATCCGCCAACTTCCGCATTCTCGCATTCCATACTTAGCCACTTTTTGGATGGCGGGTTCTCGGGCTGGCGGGCTTAAAATTTGGGCTCTATTGTTCTGTGTCCTACAAATAGCACCCAAGAGTTCCACGATATACAAATTGACAGGTGGACTTGCGGGTTGGCTGGCTCAACATTGCATTTCTATTTTTCTGTGTCCTTCAAACACCACTCGGACTGTTGCCATATACAAATTGACAGATGGACTCCAGGGCTGGCGGACTCAAGATTGCGATTGTTTACGGATGGTGATCCCTATCAACTATCTAACACTACCTAAAAACTTTGTTTTCAATACTAAAGTATTAATAATAAATATTGATATTGTATAATTTAATTAGAGAAAATTATTAAAGGATGATAAATATCTTATTTAAAAGAAAAACCCACCTATTTGGAAACTTGCGTTCCAAAATTTTTGTATAATATGAAACGGAGAAAAGGTCAGTCGGGGTTGTGATATAAAAGTGGGTGGAAATATGAACATATGTATCCGTCAAGTTCCGCACCTAGAAATGTTCCCAAGAACCAGTAATACATACTAAATATGTACTTTTATAAAGAATGGGCATGAGATTTTATAGAGCATGTACGGATCCCTCATTCCATACTCAGCCACTTTTTGGATCGCAGGTTCTTGGGATGGTGGGCTCAAAATTGGGCCTCTGTTGTTCTGTGACCTACAAATAGCACCCAGAGTTCCGTGATATACAAATTGACAAGCGGGCTATTTAAATTTTAAGGGCCTCATCTTGATGTGATAGCACAATTGGACTTGGGCCAGTTTATATTCATTTATTACAATATGAAACGAGAAAGCAGTCGGTCAGGCTGGTGATATAAAAGTAAGTGAAATCTAAAGACGTGAATCCCCCAACTTCCGCACCTAGAAATTTTCTGAAAAACGAATAATAGATACTAAATATGTACTCTTATAAAGTATGGACATGAGATTTTTATAGAGCATGTATGTATCCCGCACTCCATACTTGGCCACTTTTTGGATCTTGGGTTCTCGGTCTAGCGGGCTCAAAATTGGGCCTCTACTACTCTATATCCTACAGATAGCACCCATAGTTCCGCTATATACAAATTGATAGGCAAACTTGCAGACCGGCTGGCTCAACATTTCACTTCTATTGTTCCATGTCTTCCAAGCAACACTCCGAGGAAACGAGAAATATATACTAAATATGTACTTTTATAAACTATGGACATGAGATTTTATAGAGCATATACAGATCCCTCATTCCATACTTAGCCACTTTTTGGATCGCGGGTTCTCAGTTTGGCAGGCTCAAAATTGGGCCTCTATTGTTCTGTGCCCTATAAACAACACCTAGAGTACTGTGATATACAAATTGACAAGCAGACTTGCAGGTTTTCTGGGTCAACATTGCACTTCTATTGTTCTGTTTCCTCCAAGCAGTAGTCAGACTTCCACGATAGACAAATTGATAGACAGACTCTAGGACTGATGGGCTCAAGATTGCCATTGCTTATGGATGGGAATCCCTATCAACTATCTAACATTATCAAAAAACATGATTTTCAAATACCAAATTATTAATATTAAATATTGATATCACACAATTTAATTACATAAATTATCAATATTGAACCTGTCAATCTGGTAAATCACCTATTTGGAAAAATTGCAAGCCAAAAATTTTGTACAATATGAAATAGGGAAGCGGTCGGTCGGGGTGGTGATATAAAAGCAAGTGAAATCTGAAGACGTGAATCCTCCAATTTCTATACCAAGGAATTTTTCGAAAAATGAGTAATACATACTAAATATGTACTATAAAGTATGGACGTGATATTTTATAGAGCATGTACGGATCTCGCATTCCATACTTAGACACTTTTTGGATCGCGAGTTGTCGGGATCAAAATTGGGTCGTTATTGTTCTGTTCCCTACAAATAACACCCAGAATTCCGCGATATACAAATTGACAAGCAGACCTGCGGGCTGGCTGGCTCAACATTGCACTTCTATTGTTCTGTGTCCTCCAAACAACACTCGGAGTTCCCCGATATACAAATTGATAGATGGACTCCAAGGCTAGCAGGCTCAATATTTCCATTGTTTACAGATGGTAATCCCAATCAACTATCTAACATTATCTAAAAAAATTATTTTCAATACTAAATTATTAATATTAAATATTGATATTGTAAAATTTAATTAGACAAAAAAGTTTGTACAATTTGAAATGGGGAAGCGGTCGGTCGGGCTGGTGATATAAAAGTAAGTGGAAATCTGAACACGTGCATCCGCCAACTTCCACACCTAGAAATTTTTTGAGTAACAAGAAATACATACCAAATATGCACTTTTATAAAGTATGGAAATGAGATTTTAGAGAGCATGTATGGATCCTTCATTCCATACTTAGCCCCTTTTTGGATCGCGGGTTCTCGGGCTAGCGGGCTCAAAATTCAGCCTCTATTGTTCTGTGTCCTACAAATATCACCTAGATTTCCGCGATATACAAATTGACAGGTGAACTTGAGATCTGTCTAGCTCAACATTGCACTTCTATTGTCTCGTGTCCTCCAAACAACACTCGGAGTTCCGCGACATACAAATTGATAGACGGACTCCAAGACTGGTAGGCTCAAGATTGCAATTGTTTATGGATGGTCATTCTATCTAACATTATCTAAAAACATTATTTTCAAATACTAAATTATTAATATTAAATATTGATATTGTACAATTTAATTACATAAAATTATCAAAGGATGTTAAATTGCTTATTTTAAAAGAAATGAAGGAAAAGAAACAAAGTTTTTTTAAAATTCTATCACCGCAAGCATAACAATGACCAATTTGAATTTTAAGGGACTCTTGTTGATATGATAGCACAATTGGGCTTCGTATAGTATACATTCGTTGATTTCAAATTATTCCAAGAGATTAATTTTACCAAGTTCATTGATCAAGGAAAAATGCTAAAACAAGCCACATACTACATTTGTGTCACAACGCCATAGAAATTATCAGGTGGATTTGCGGGCTAGATGGCTAAAAAATTGCAATTCTATTGTTTTGTGTCCTCCAAACAACACTCAGAGTTCCTCTATATAAAAATTGACAGACGACGCATACAACCAAGAACCAATTAAACTCCAAACAGGCTGCAAGCAAGTTCCCACAAGGTTCCATAGAGCAGGATGCATCGACCTTTGCATCAAACAATTTGATATACAAAGAAACGATGTCATGGCATTCGTTTTCTCTTACATCTAGTATATGTACCCAGTAGAAAATAACCGGGGCCATGGGATATATGGGTTTTTCTGCCATGCTTCCCATTTTTTGGACTGAACAATCTTATGCGCATGCAATCCCAAGTAGTCGAGTCCGACGAACATTGATCTAGATGTTGAATAAATATTATATAGACACATGAGGTATTTTTCGTTTCCTGCCAAAGTTCGATATTTTTTTTTCCCTCTTCAGCCGATATGCAAAATTGCATTGTCCTCATTAAGGTAAATTTGTTGTGTATCCGAAAATCGCGGAACATGTAGACATTGCTTGCCTTTTTCTATAGATATGTTTCATGCGACAATTCTGCCAACTTAGGAAGCACATTTTGTAATAGAGGCTGCCTAACCGTACAATGCACGGTTGTGTTGCCCACGGTTCAAATGGAAGCATTGAGGCAATGTCCATATATATATGGACATTTTTCACCACATCACAAACAATCAATCATATCATCACTTATCAAAGCGGAGGCAGAAGAATGAGAGTTGCAATTCACACATATAGGTTCAAAGGGGGTCGAGTACGCATTCACTGCAATCAAAACACCTTCAACCTGGGAACCCGAGCATAGGAATTAATACATTGAACAATATAATACACAACTGCACCCCCCCCCCCCCCCCGCCTTAGAAAAAATAAAATAAAATAAAACAAGCCGCAAAAATTTGGTGAAGGTTATTTGTATAAGCAAAGTGAGGATGGTTTTGTGGATGTATACACACAACAGTTGTAGATCTAGCTAGTTTCTTCAGATCCTGTACTATATTTCCTCGCAACTCTATTACAAACGTTGCATGGGTTGTCTGAAAGATCCTTTCTCTAACATCCCTTTTCTTTGTTATATTTTTGAAGAGCATAAGTGGAATCTGCCCTCTATGCAATTGTTGGTCCATCAACTAAAACAAATTTGAATAGGTATCGAATAATTGCAGTTGCAACATGGAACAATGCAATATTTGCATAACTTACCTGAGATACATGCACATGCGAAAGTAAAGGACAAAACCAAATATGGAAAGCGGTACCATTGCATTAATGTTGTCCGACTCTCCATCCTTTATATGGATAATGTGTTGCACACCAAGTTTTCTCGCTAGTGTGACAGTTGTGCCAATGGTTCTGATTGGGTAAATATCACTACTCTGTGCAAGTTGGCTGATAGTCGTGTCCAAGACAAAATGATATTTTGAACAAACAATGGGAATTTTTTCCACAATACTTGTTTCGTTGAGAAAAATAATCCGATCACAATCACCATGGTCATATACTGTTTTGGGAAATACATTAAAATTTGTAATGGATATCCCATTACCCGAAAATATCTTTTCTGCATGTTTTTGGACAAGCTGTGTAGGAATAATCAGTGTCACTGTCATCATGGCCTCCTTGTCTGTCATGTCAAGACACATAATGGATCTAGTTTTGTTTTCCTTGTCCAAGTAGGTGCTATAGACGATCATTATGTCCTGGATGAACGCTTGTCCAGTTCGACAGTTGTTCAAGCCCTCTATTGATAGTTCTTTGGGTGTTACAACTCTAGACCTGGTGACAATTTTTGAACAGGAAAACTAAAGTGAATGGTAGTGTGTATTTTTTTTTTGTATTCTTCTTTCACTGGCATAAATCTACAAGTACAAGCATAGCTTCGATGAACTATGGAGCCAAAGTTTTTCAACCACACCTCTTAGTCTGTGGAACATGTTCTATGTTCAGAGTCTCACTTGTACTTGCTGATACTTCTTGTGAACTGAAAACCATGCATTGCACATGACATTAACATATTCACCATGCCATAGATGAATAAATAGCAGAGAATATTTGTCTGGTAAACATACTAAGAGAAGAGCATAGAATCTTTACCTTTGGCCTTGTCGATCTGCTGATGTCTGGGATGACTGACTGCTCATGGCCATGTCACTAGTCCAAAATTTTCTAATGCAAGCATGTGCAGATGAACATCAAGACTAAACAAGCATATGCATTGTATACCGTCCATCAGAAGAACTAAATAAGCGTAAAATTGTATGCATCTGATTTTTTTTAACTGGAAAAATGTGTAATAATAAACAGGGTGTAAGGGCGAGGCACCACAGGCAATCTGTATATCACAGACCCTCGGAAGCCAAGGGAGAAATATTGAACCCGCCATCCCGGCACCCGCAATCAAAAAAGTGGGTAAGTATGGAATAAGGTAGAAGCATGACCATAGATGTGAAACCGTTAGTCCACCAATCGGTGCACCCAGTTTGTATATTTAATTTACCATCACAGTTGGTTATATACTTTTAGAATATTGCACCACAGAACCCTTTGCTGTTGCACATAACAATTCATCTTCCTATCCAACCAAAATGTTTCTTCCAAGGTACCTATTAGTTCTAGAAGTTGCCCCTAGACTACTATAGGGTCAAGCCTAGCACATCTTCAGTTATTGCAATGATTTTATAAATAAGAATGTGTTTGGGTTTTGAAATAAGGTGGATGAGGTA
>ML802200.1:67808-103093 GCA_009831015.1 Picea engelmannii | reverse complement strand
AATACATTTGATTCGGGATTGATCTCATATATATATATATATATATATATATATAGAACGATGATTTCTAATACATTTGATTCGGGATTGATCTCCCACATCGCTATATTGTATTTGAGCTAATGCTCTAATACAATCATAGTGATCTCAGTGATTTCTCTACGTAATCTGATCTCTAAGGTAGACCCAGGGCATGATTAAATTTGATTCGGGATTGATCTCCCACATCGCTATATTGTATTTGAGCTAATGCTCAAACCATTCAACCCCTGTGGTGAATCATATTGGTCTCGGCCTATTGCGACTTGTTTTTTATTTTGGTATAATGTGAATTTTACATGGGATATATATATCCCTGGGTCTACCTTAGAGATCGGAATACGTAGATAAATCATCGAAAATATCATTGATCTTGTATTAGAAATCATTGTTCTTATAGACCCATGGCATGATTAAAGTTGATTATGGTTCGATCTCTCACATCCCTATATTGTATTTGAGCTAACGCTCAAACCATTCAAACCATGTGGTGTTATTTTTTTTTTGTTGTTGTTGTTGTTCAAACCCTCTCTTGAATTAGGTGTTCATGTTCTTTTTGTAATTCTTATGTATCTCTTTTGCTTTCCAATATGAGTAATTCATCATAGTTATCAAAACCTTTCAAGGAGAGGCCTAGTAAAGTAATTCTAAATAATATTTATGAACCTATAGAATCATTAGAAAATCAAAGAGAAGAGAGAAGTAAAACTTCAAAAAGAGTTAGAGGTAATGTTTGATAATAGTTTAGATCCTTGGAGACTCACTTGTAGAAAATGGAGGTTAGATTACAAGAAATGAAAAAAAATCCAAGTAAACAAACAACCAATCCAAGAATGAGAGATCAAAGAAAATAATAATATGAGGGACAATATTTAAGAGATAGAAGAAAAACTAACTAACAATTTGGCCCTAAATAGTTTGGAAAGTGAATTGGATATCAAACCCATCAAAGAGGAAATGAATAAGTTCATAGAGTTATATCATGAGCATAACAAAAAAACCTTGAACCTCGCAAATTTTGGTATAAAAGAGTGAAAAGATGAGAACATGCTAGAAATAGTAAAAGAAGATCTAAAAAATAAATCACAAATTGAAACAATTTTCCTCATAGAAGCAAAGATGCTAGGCAAAATAATTGAACATGAAAATAGGTTGATTCATGTCAAGGTAAACACTAATGATCATAAATATGACATACTCAACAAATATTTGATCTTGAAAGGGTAAAGAATATTTATAAATGAAGACCTCATTCCAAAAGATCAAGTTGAATTAAGGAAGGAAGTTCAAAAGGTATAAGAATGTAGGAAGGAAGGAAAATGAGCAATAATTGGGAATAAAAAAACCATTGTTAGGGGTAGATGTTAATTTTCAACAACCAAACACCCAATAATTATGTTCCAAACAAACCCTTGTTGTAATAAAATCATTAAACAAATTTATTGAATAAAAGCACGAATAAGTTTTAACAATCTAAATAAATAAATCAACGGAAGCACAACATGGAAACCATACACATTTGCACAAAAACTTTTCTGGGTAAATACCCCTGGAAAGACCCCTAAGGTAAAACCAGTACAATGTTGATTTTATTAATATAAAATTTGGGCTCCCTTCCTAGGATAATGGCCCACCCGAGGAATATTCAAAACAACAAATATCCTAGCCTAACACACCTCAAGATCCATCCTTCGATCTTGTTGGATGCTACTTCGCTTGCTACCCCTTTTCTCCTTTCCTTGGACTCTTCCCCTGCACACTTGAATGAAATTCCTTCTCTATCCAATCAATGAGATCTCCTATCTCACTCTGTGTGTGTCTCCTCTTCTCACTTAGGTTACCTTTTATAATCTTGAGTATACCATAAATCCAAAACCCTAGGTATCCAAAGTGATCAATGGTTGAGATTAGATATCACCTTCACTTTATTATCTAATGGCTAGGATTTAATTTAACTCACTAATACCAAATACTTAGGAATTTGACTTAAATTAAACTCCATTAATTAAAAAAAGGCATTCACTTTAATAATCACTTAATTAAAGTGAATCTCCTAAGCATTAAGAGGTATTAAGGACAAATTTCACATGTTAGACACAAAGTTGATGTGAAAGTACTTGTCCGATGATACAAACATCAACACTCCCTCTTAGTACCTGGAATTGTTTCTTCCTTTAACCTTGGCATAATGTCACACACATCATCTTGCACACTCGCATCCCTCAAACCCTACTGGTTAGTTTCTCCTTGGACATTGGAAGTCATGAAATTGATGATGCTACATATCAGTGCCATGAAGTTTGGAAACTTCATTGAAGGCCTAATCTCCCTCAATGTGCTCCTAGGAGCCTCAATCTTCTCCCGAGCATCCATCAATGTCATTCTATATCAACTAGGTCTCCTGAAAAAACTGCAAGGGGCCAACTCCCTCTTCCAATCTGAAGGTTGACTCCCCACACTGGAAGTGTGTGAACTTTTCTCACCCTTTTGAGTCATCTGTTCCTTGTCCTCTGTCACCGACATCGATCAAAATCAAATATCCCCTTGGACCCACCTATAGGCTTTCCCTACAACCTATATACCTTTCCCTCTATGAAACCAGTGTTGATTGTTGTGTCAAGGTTATCTCCCTCTGAATGCCTATGCTTGGCTATTGCTACAACGACGAATTTTGGCTGTGGCTATCAACTGCAGCCCACGACCCTCCTTTTCCTCTATTGCTTCTTCCCTTCCAAATGAATCTCCCATGCGGATGCTCCGTGTTATACCTTTCACCCTCACCCTTTTCTCCTCTGTCAACCAACTTCATCGTTTATGCCTCACCCTACCCGAGCCTTCTCTTCGACTCGTCCACGTGAGTTTTTTTGTGACTGCTCCCAACACACCCATGAATACATCAGTCACTACTTGCTAGTGTTGGTGATCATTTCTTCTGCAGTCTTCCCTCTCTATCCTTGTGACCCGATCTTCCTAGAACGTGCTCAACTTACTCCCAACAAACCGCACATGACCTTAACCTACGAAATATTCTTTGCCAATATGTGCGACCATACCTGTATGACTATTGCAATTTCCTTTTTTTTTTATTTACCTGTATCTTGCAAAAATAAAAGGATTTTTTGTGTTGCAAAAATCATAATCTTGTGCAATTGGTTTCCTTCTTCAGAGATCATGCTCTGATACCATGTTAAATTTCAAAAACCCAACACCTGACAATTACGTTCCAATAAAACCCTTGTTGTAATAAATTCATTAAGAAAATTTACTGAATAAAAACACGACTAATTTTTAATGATCTAAATAAATAAATCAACAGAAGCACATAAAGGAAACCATACACATTTGCACACATAATTTTCTAGGTAAATACCCTTAGAAAAATTCTTAAGGGAAAACCAGTACAATGTTGATTTTATTAATATAAAATTTGGGCTCCCGTCTTGGGATAATGGTCCACATGAGGAAGATACTAAAAAACAAATAGCCTAGCCTAACACACCTCAATATTTTTCCTTCGATCTTGTTGGTTTCTACTTCCTTTGTTTCCCCTTTGCTCCTTTCCTTGGACCCCACCCTTGCAAACTTGGAAGAAATTCATTTTCCACCCAATCAATGAGATCTCCTATCTCACTATGTGTGTGTCTCCTTCTCTCACTTAGGCTGTCTTTTATAATCTTTAGTTTACTCTAAATCCAAAACCCTAGATATCCAAAGTGATCAATGGATGAGATTAGATCTCACCTTCACTTTATGATCTAATGGTTGGGAATTAATTTAACTTATTAATTTCAAATACTTAGGCATTTGACTTAAATTAAACTCCATTAATTACAAAAAAGGCATTCACTTTAATAATCACTTAATTAAATTGAATCTCATAAGTCCCGAGAGGTATTAAGGACGACTTTCACATGTTAGACGCAAAACTAATGTGTAAGTACCTTCCTGATGCTACAAACATCAACAATAGATACCAAAAAGATAATAATAAATAGGAGTTTGGGACACTTCGGATCCTCTCTTAGGATTGTCATTGATTTCCATGGCACAAAGGTTCCATGTTAAGTTGGATCTCAAGTGAAGTTGTCATTGTATTTCTAGTTGAAACTTGGGAGCATGAAGAATCTAAGGTACCTAACATAGAAGGATTTGTCTTGTGGTTGGCATGAAACAAGAAATCCTACCATAGAGGGATTGGAAGCATAGCTCATTACACAAAAAACAACATTTCTCCTCACATTCAGCTTCATAAGGAAAACCCTCTCAATCGTTAGCACCTATTAGAAGACATCCATGGATTGATGTAAATAAATTATTTAAATATAAATATCACAACAGATAAGAAAACTTAAGTAACGATGAAAACATAAGTACTCATAAACTTTGCGTTCAACCCTTTTCTTCCTTGTAGTATTGTCTTATGTGTTGATTGGGTTCCAGTTTGTTTTCTTTTCTACAAGAAAACAATTCAAAAATAGTATTTAATATAATGAATAAATTTGACGTATATACAAGAATAAATAGATGATCACATAGCTCAAATGCACATTGTTGTTGGGATGCATCCTCCTGTGATGCAATTATGTTAATTTCTATTATCATCTCCTTGTACACTCTTTTGGGCATCTTTACCAGCATGTCTTGGATTTCCCCTCGTTTGTCACTTGGAATTTTCATAATCTTCCCGAAAAACAAAAAAAATAACTATATTTTTTTTCTTAAACGGACATGAAAGTAAATATAGAAAAAAAAATTAATTTGGTAATTATCAGAACATATTATAGAAAAACATGTTTAGTAATAATACCTTTAATATGATTTATTTTATTTTTTATTGTAAGTTTTTTCTATTGCAAGTCTCATGGGTCTCATTGACCATGGCTCCAGAAACGTTTCTTGCAGTGTACATATAACCTGATTCTTGGAGTCACTAGATTGATTTTTGTATTGTAGGTGGAAATTATGTTTATATGTTCTTTCCACTATATCCCTCAAAGCTCTATAAAATAATCTCCCCCCCTCATTAACTTCAAGCACCACTCCATATGAACCGATGACCAAGATGTCATCATCAATTACATCCGTAACAATTGTTTTCCTCTTAGTACGAGATTCCATTCCCTTGCTATCATCTCCTGCATAACATTAAAAAAATGTGAAATCGAGTGTTTAAAACTTTTTAGCGATTATTGTTAAGAAATTCATTTTTACTAAAAGTCAAAGAAAACCTTAATGTTGATTACCTTTCAATCCACCTGTTTCCTCTCTTTGCAACATTTCCATAAATATTTTATGCTCTTTTGCACTTAGATTGTGAACAATCTTATCAAGTTTCTTCGATTTTTTTCTCTGCAGGACACACATTAACCAATACACATCATTGATTTAAACTTACAAATATTTCAAATATATTAACTTTTTAATAAAACTTAAAGAACTTGCCTTTGTCTCTTCTTGCGATGGGATACCATTGCACTCAATGCAATAAGATGTTTTCTTGAACTTCTATCAACCATCTTGTATAAAAAAAAATAAGGAATCATAAAAATAGAAATAATGAAATTTTTATACGATCTAGTATTTCGGTGTGCTTCATTAAAAAAAAATGCATCGGGGCATCAAATATATACGTGCACTTAGGCATAAAACATACAATTTCACAACTCCATATTATTAGTCGTTGTGCACCACCAACCCATACGCATATGATACAAAAATCAATACTGTTTATTTTTTTGACCAATCAGTGTTTTTCACAGATATATGTGCCTAAATGCACTTTTCCATATACAGTGAGCACCATGTCACTACATATGTACAGTGTGCACTGGGGCGATTTTCTTGTACAATGTGCATTGCATACTATGGAAACGTTTTTTTTTTAAATCGCTAACAACGACAGGGTTGACAGGGTTTGGGATCCGATGCAATGAGTGGTACCATTGCAACAGATATCAAGTGCCCCATATGCAACTAAATAAACCCTATAAAAATATATTACTTAAAAAAAAACCCTATAAAAATATATTTCTTAAAAAAGAGGGGAACAAGAAAAAACAACTAGAAAGATATGGCTTCCAATACCGAAGGTAACTATGAAACCCTTATATATATTTTTTAATATGCATTGAAAATAGTTTGAATCAAATAGGGAAATATTGAAATGATCAGTAGAATGAAATCACATATCTGAAATTTCTTCTCTGCAAATTTGTATGTGCCCTATGGATCCCTTCTAAATTTTTCTCTTCAAAAAAATCCAGGTACTCCAAAGTCTTTCGTGGTAAATCTCTCTTCCACAAATCTTCCCTCTAAATTCTACCAAAAAATGAAATAATGAATAGTGTTTTAATTTATAAACAAATATGTTTTGAAAAATGAAATTCCCTCTCCTTTTTAATTGTATTTTTTCAATTTGTATGTAAAAACACTTATTAAACTATATATTTTAAAAATTAAATTTTTCATCAAATCGTTGCACCTCACCGTTTCATGGGCACCGATGCGTATATACTAAACAATGCACTGATACCAATTTATCAACAAAATAGAAATGCAAACCCCTGCTATTAAAATTTACAGATATTTTGGTTTTCATAGGTTCTAACGGACGTAACAGTTCGATGTGTTTCATAGTTGGTTGCACTTGTGCATTCTATATATATATAAACACATTGGTGCATTATAAAATAAACAAAAACACCGATAAATTTTAGTATCAGATTCATGCACGTATTGATGATAGTTTTGGCTCAAATGCATGGAAAAGAAGGTTATAATATCAAATGGCCAATAATTTGGATTCCAATTCATTCCATATCGTTACAAGTTTTTCAACTTCTCCCAGACAGTTTGAAGTAAGTCTATATTTTGTTTATAATTCATTTATTTGATTGAATTTATGTCATTTATGCACGTGAATTTGCATAATTGTTCATTGAATTTTGTAGGATCATAAATTGTGATCGAGCTCGAATGAGAAATTTATTCCACCAATGTAAAAATGTCACAAGTGAGGAGAGATATCACAGGAAAATGTTTGATGAAAATGGACAATTACTCTACTCTACGAATTGTAACATGTCATCTTCCAGTAACCTATAGCCTGGATCAATGGTATTACACCATTAATTGGATCTATTTTATGATACATCAGTGGTATGTGGTTGTTCATAATGTAAAGGGTTGAAGAAGAACCCTCGACATGTCACATTGTCTCATTATATTAATGATCAACTAGACAAAGTTGATGGTCTAATACCTCCCACTACAGTCAATAATCTAATAGGTGATATAGAAAAGACACATAGGAACACTTCCATATGCTCATCTTTTGGAAAATTTGGAAGCCATATCAACTACATTTCATCCTAAATCGGCCAACTCATCTCCTTATTTTGATTCAACGAAGATTTATTATAGTGAGACAAAGTATGATATCAATACTATCCAAAACATCACTACTAGGAGATCAAAAAAGTTGTATGAGCTAAGAGAAAAAATGTCCAAGTACACACCAAAGTTTGTTCAATTGTTGAAAGGTAGTGATGAATTCCCTCTTCCTATCCATTTGCAAAGAAAATACAAAACTTGTTACAACCGAGCTTTATATGGAACTTGGTAGTTGTCCATGCCTGTGCTCGAGGTTGGAATCAAATTATCTTTTTGTGGTAATAGTTATATTATTTCCAAGTCTAAAATAGATGTTTCAAATATTGGGTTGTTTATCCTTTCACATGTCTTCGTTCCTCCCAAACAATCAGTGGCACTTAAGCCATTTTTTGGTCCTCTGTATAGTTGGTCTGATTACTTGAATATTTTCAAATACAAACATAACATTTCCATGTATAGTATGTGCATGAATGGTTATGCTTCTAGAAAATTTAACACAAAAAACTTGTTCTATATCGATGATCTTCCATGAACTCATGGGAACACCACAAGGTTCATAAATAGTTGCAGGGCCTCATTATTTAGTGCAAATTGTTCCTTTGAGGGACACTAAAATGCCAAAGTTCTTTATGAAAAGGAGGGCATCTAGATTTGTTGGTGTGCATGCCATACGCAGTTTGTCTCCTAGTGACGAGTTGTTAATAAACAATAATTTTCATAGACCACCAACCGCTTGTCAAAAATGCCTTGCATTGGGTTTACCTTTAGACGTCCCCTTGGGGAATAAGAAAAACATGATTGAGTAATTGTATTTTTGGATATTCAATGGAACTAATATAAACGTATTTCTTAATTCGACATTGTTTTATAAAGTGGTTGGTTGCATACAATCATTACATCAAAGATGGGGACTAAGCTCCTTATAACTTATACATGTGGAATTTATTTTATTTTATTTATTGAGTTTGCTTAGCATTTTTTATATTTTTAAATATTAATATAAAATTAATTTAATTTAATATTATTTTAACCTTAACAAATTAATTAATTTCTTCACTAATGAAATCAAATACTTACATTTCCTTATGAGGAGATTCATAATTAGAAAAATCGATAATAGCACCTATATTTCACTTATGGGCCAAATATCCCATTTAGATGGGTCATGTGGTGGTTTTCTAGCCTTGTTTGTGGACCATGAGCCACATAAGCTTAATTTAGAACCTAATTCTGTCATTTTCCTTCTCCTACAATGGTCAATTCTTTGAGACCCACCCCTCATGTGAAAAAACTCCTAAGAGTGCCTAAGAGATTCATTTATGGTCCCAAGTCCTTTGACCTCCTATCCATACCATGATAAATTCCCACAAAGCATCCCTTGAGTGCAAAACTCCTAATGGTACTCATCTCCCACTTAGAGGCCCAAAACCCTATTTATAGTGCTTAAGTGGTAGTTCAAGACCTTGTTCCTAGCCCATAAGACTTTGAAGGTTCAGATAGGGCATAAGCTCCTTGTTATTCTCTTTGGGCATAATATTTTTTTTCATGTCAAAATATTTATTTATATTTATTTTGAAAACAAGAAAATACATATCAAGAAATATAGAAACTTAATAACATAAAAGTTTCACATCTCTTCAAGATATTTCCAAGGATGTAAATAATGTCAAAAATGAATGTAATGATAAAATATTATAGACAAATTACTAAATTACTCTTGATACATTTTAGGGGTGGAAATTTCTTATATAATTTATATATATTTTTGTTAAAAATAATGTGTTCCCATTATTATGCATGCACATTTATAAAGTGCATGAATGTTTATTTTTAATTCTTATTTGGAAAACTTCAAAGTAGTCTGCATGCTAGTTCAAAAGGCATTAAGGGTATTTTAAAACGAACGTGTTCACATTTTGAATAACATGTACATTTTCATGCG
Source organism: Picea engelmannii (assembly GCA_009831015.1). Classification (NCBI taxonomy): domain Eukaryota; kingdom Viridiplantae; phylum Streptophyta; class Pinopsida; order Pinales; family Pinaceae; genus Picea; species Picea engelmannii. Next base: position 93,720 of record ML802200.1, on the reverse strand, counting down.
AGAGCATGTTCCCAAATTCGCAGTTGCCAATTTTTTAATCATCAACTTCATGAAAGATCCCTTTTGTTTGTTCCATAAACCACTTGATGATGTTTTCATAAGTTAAAATTGACTATTGCAAGGTAACGAAATAAATGTGTCAACATGATTTTTTGAAAAAGAACACCAACATCATATGGTCTGGAAGATGTTTTTAGGGCCCATGAGCCATGCATAAGATCCCAAACAACCCTACATGCCCTCTAAAGGGAATATTTGGCGAATGAGTATAATAATAGTGATATTGTAATGTTTTTTCGCTCCATAAAAGGGTATTATGGACCCTACACATGGCATGAGGAGGAACACCAATATAGGGCCTAAAATAGTATTTAATGTTTCACGGGCCCTAGATATGGTTTCAAACCCACAGAGGCCCTAAAAGGAAACATTTATCCCATGGATATGATATGTGCACCATTATGAGATTTTCCACGCCAATGATGAGTTTGAAGGCCCTAGACATGGTTGGAGGATGAAAACAATGTTGTAGGGAATGAAGTGGGATTTTAGAATTCACGGGCCATCATGCATTGGGGTTGAAACCATCACAGGGGACATTTATAACTAACCTTCTCCATTAGAAGCCTTGCACACTAGGGAATGTATTAGGGTCTAATATGGCCCACATGTGAAAAATAATATCTTTACCATTAAAGTTGATGCTTTATGAATTATTCATGATGAAAAGGCCCCTATGATATCGTTGATCGAAAATTTGGTCACTTTGATTTTCCGCTCTTTGGAATAAAAAAAATTATATGAGAAGAAGTAATTTGTGCATGATCATCAGCTCATGGTGTATCCCTTGGTATTAGCTCCATCATGCATTTTGCGAAATCAAAATCAGTTTGTATGCCCAAGATACTCATAATTTTATCCATAATTCCGACAAAGATATTGCAAGAATAACTTTGAAGAAATGATGAGGAATTTTTTCTAAGTGTTGTGCCCCTCTTCTTCCTTATGAAACACTTAGTCCCTTCTCATATAGCGTATTAATCACATTACTCTCATTCTCCATGCTTAGCCATTTTTACAATTTCCTCTCGTATCCATTCACATACTCTCATACTCTCATTTCATATTAGTCATTTCTCTCACCTTCCATCCCTTATCCATCTCCATACTTATTTGTTTTCCCACTCCATTTTTCCACTCCTAACACAACTCATTTTCTCATTATTCTCCATCCATCTCCACACTTAACCATTTTACTTTCTTATCCCTTCACCTCTCTTCATACTTTCATCTCATACTTAGCCATTTTCTCATAACTCTCATATTCCCTTCTCTTCTCATAGTTACTCATTTTTCCCTCTTCCACTTTAATCTCCATACTCCATATTCCACACTTAGCCATTTTTCTCTCTTTTCATTCCTTACTCTCCTTTACTTACTTAACCATTTTTACGTTCATATTCCCATTTTCGTTTTCATTTTCACTTCCATTATTTCATTTTACATTTTTCTTTTTCTTTTTCCCTTTTCCCTTTTCTTCATATTTTCCATTTTATTTTTCTATTTACCTTTCTTATTTTCCTTTTCCATTTCTTATTTTATTTTTATTTTCCATATTCACGTCATTTATATAGTTCACGAAACTCTTCCCCAACACTTAGTCATATTTCTTATGGCCTACCACCGATCGATGATATTCCTTATTACTTACCTCATTTCTACGACCCTCACAATGCTCACGTGATTTGCATGACCATCATTATGCACCCACACTTAGACATTTTACAACTCTTTTACCAAGTCTTACCTCCATAAATCTGCAGGTCGATGATTTGTATGACTCTCCCATATACTATACCCCTCTCCTCCCAATATCGATCCACTTCACTCAATACTTATAATTTTTTCAACGCTTCTTACTAAGTCTACAACTCTTATGAATCTCCCATATACTATACCCCTCTCCTCCAAATCCTGATCCACTTCACTCAACACTTAGAATTTTTTCAACTCTTCTTACTAAGTCCACAACCCATTTTGCTACCTCTTACCCCTCCGTCCGACCGATTCCTCATACTTAGTCAATTTCTCGTAATTCACTGCGATTCATGGTAATTTTATAATTCTTCCATACATATCCTCGATCTACCTGACCGATCCATTATTATACTATAGTCTATAGTCTTAACACTTAGACATTTTCATGACTATTTTTACCACGTGTTACTTCCTTACCTACTTTTGATTTCACATAACCCCGCAAACCCTCATTTATTTTAATATTGTTTCTCTTATCCTAAGTTATTTCTAGGAACATATCCAAGTGACACATGGAAGGCGACTGGGTGGTGATTGGACATGACGTGTCAAACATTCACAGATTGATAGGTGGATAACTAGGTAGTGATTGGGCAACCAAAATATTACCGGGATATGAATTTTTATAAAGCATGAGAGATAAGCTAAGGATTCCATAAGTTCCTTTACTTATCATGAATTATATGAAAGACCTTTACATTATAAACACAAATTCTTCATCCACCATGATGCATGTGGGACTAAAGAGGGAATAATTAAATCAAAGTCTAAGATGGATCCATGAACTAGATCAACGATTACTGAGCAACGATCTTCCATAGCTTATAACTCATGATCTAGATGTCTGTTTGGGGAAAGTGATACCTCATTGGAAATTTCATTTGATAAGGAAGACAATGGGACATGTCTTAATGGATGAATCTGGCCATAATTCTTCCAAAAATTAAAATATCAGTCATCTCAATTTTCATGACTTGTTGAGAAATCTATTTGAAACCTCGAATTTCCGAGGCTATAAGTTGAAATACATAACTCCAAATTTCACTCAAGAGGGCTCGTTAGAAATAAAGGATGATGAAAAATATTTCTAGATTGGTTTCCATGGCTGAGAATTCAATCAACATGCTTACAAAATTAAAACATAGTCCACTTTATTCAGGTAGTCAGTTTTAAAGTTTTGAAATAAAAGTTTATTAAATAAATTTTATTAAAGGATTAAGTGGGTCCCATTTGGATGCACGAATTTCAATGATATAAATTCATTGATGAGAATTTAATAAAGCATTAATTCCAAAAATAAGCATGTGGAAACTTCTAGAAGAACAAGAAACCTTAACTGCTTCAAGAAGCATTGGGGGCAATTTTAAAAGAAGGGAGCATAATCAAAGAAGGGTTAGAAATCCAGATCGTCAAGAGAGGTTAGATCATCATCATAGCATTCTTTGATCAACAAATAAAGATCTCCACTTTCTTACTTCTTCTTCTACACAATTTCTCTCAAGGATTTATGTTTGTATTTTTGAATAGAGCATAAGGCTAAGGTTTTTAGTGTATTTATTTTATTCTTCCAGGTCTCTTTATTAAATATCATAGGAGTATTTTACAACCATATATGTGGCTCGTAATGTAAGTCAGGATTGTCTAAACTATTCATGGAGGTTTAGTCCTTGTATTTGGCAAGCTTTATTTATTAGCATTAGTCAATTGGTTTACTGAAATGCTTTGTATTGTTGAATATCTTTGATTAAAACTCTGTAGAGAACTACTTTGGGGTATAACTTTAACGAATTCTCAGACTTTGGGATTCTTGAGCATGAGATTTTTGGAGTATGCCCATCAAATTATTTTCAGTTTTGAATGAAATACTTATTTAAAGTTCTTTGAATTGATCAACGCTATTTTGTTCTTTTTCTTGTGAGAAAATATGGATGCATCTTTGTCTTCCATATATTTTAGAGGGATGTTATAATGAAGCTGAGCATATATTTATTTTTATATTGAAGTATTTCTTCATCTTTTTCATTTCTAATGAGCTACTTGGTCCATTTCCAAGCAAATGTTGCACTCAAAGAGAAATCTGGTTATCAAGAACTATTTTATACATAAACTAAATAAATAAATATTTAGAGTTTGTTTTTTAGCATTCTCCCATTTTGATAGCCCAGTCCAAGAACATCAAGCTACATCTTTCAAACTATAACAGAGGAGTACCACCTCTATAAAAATGCAAGGGGATATGTTATCCTCATGAGGTTGTTGTTTGGATCTTGACCAATCTAAACATCAACATTTTTTACGACTCCACTAGGGAATGATTTGTTTTCAAGATATATGAGGCTTTGTTACATATCTGATTGAGGAATCGGAGCTCAAAGTTTCAAAAAGAAGATTCAAGAATATTGCTACTTGTTCTAGATGCAAAAAAATTATAAAAAGATTATTGAGAGATATTTGAACGACCTCAAAGATAATTTTATTATAACTTTGGGCCCAAGTCAAATATCAAAACCTATGAAGAACTAAGAACCATCAAAGATTCGAGAGTATGAACTCTCGTGGCAATTCTATTGAAAGAACTATTGAATGCCTTGACAAATCCATTGGAAATATTCAAGAATCTCAAGAAAATTCTCATGGCGGCTCCACCAAATAATTTATTTCATGTTGTGATACTCCTTTTCCCATAGAGAGAGAGGAGATGTTCCTGTAAAGAGGACGATTTTTGTTTATTATTTAGCTCCATCATGGGTGTGTTGCAGTATGCACTTAGCAAGTGTTAATGCTAAACCGGGATTTGAGAAGATCTCCCATTAATACGCTTAAAACAAAAATTTCCGGATGGTTGTATTATTCCTTTCGAGTGTTTATTTCAAACATCATGGAATGTCATTTGCACGTTGTCGGATTGGTCCTTCCATGAAATATTCAATCCTCGATTCTGAAAACGAGTTCGACCCATCATTTCCCTATTCCATACTTAGCCACTTTCCCAGAATTCCTCAAATATACAAAACCGTCGCTAAACTACCCCATCATATTCTCTTTCATTTTACACGTATTGCAGTCAAAAAATACGATACATAAAATTTGACCGTCAGACAATCACCTCTCCTGAGTATCCCCGTAACCCTATTTTGAATCTCGTCCAACCGTTTTTCAGACCTTGCCATTTGTTCCTTGTTCTTCCCCGTCTTTGTGACCTTCGCACTTGTTTATAATAAAAAATTGTTTATATATATATATATATATATATATATATATCTTGTTTCTAAATATGAAATTAGTGACATTTAATTCTAACATCTCATCATGCAGGAACCACATAGATTTCCATTGATGGGTGAAAGGCTCGAGGAGATCTCCTATTAATACGCATTAAACCAAGATTTGTGGAGCGTTGTATTATTCCTTTCAAGTGTTAATTTAAAAATCATGAAATGTCCCTCGCACCTCGTCAGGTTGGCACATTCAAAAAGCCTCCAACCCTTAATTGATCTTCACCGTACCCGCCACCTTCGCACTTCTAAATATGCAATAAATAATCTTTACAGCAAACAATTCACCATAAAACACCCATAGAGATTGTCATTAATCAGTGAAAGGCTCGAGAAGCTTTACCATTGATTAGCATTGAACCAACATTTGCAGAGACTAATATTATCGCCTCCAACTATTCATTTCAATCATCGTCTGCAGCAAATGAATGTTCTCATAAACTTATGGAATCAACTTGACAACAGTTATGTGGAGAGACAGTGAAAAAATTCGGGTGCGAGGACCAGGACTTCTAGTGGTCCAGGGCATATTCTTGTTACTCATATCCTGCTACCCAGAACAAAGTAATTTGGACCTCTGGGATTGCTCGTGCAAGTTGTGTCCCTAAATATTTTGACTGTAAGGAGCTAGTCTCTTGGTGCACCAATAAATTTATCCCATCCCAAAGAATTATTCCACTGCAGGACTTCTCTTCTGTTTCTTTGTCGCCTCAGGTCTTCCGCCAGATGTTAAGATTGTCAGAACCAACATTGATGTTAAAAGGAGAAGATTCCAAGCAGTTCCTAAGAAAGCATAATAACGGGTTGGAACTCTTGCCCAAGTTCTTGTAAGACCCAATGGTAGTTCTTGAAGATATCACAAGCTTCCAGGTTAGTTCATTTAGAAATCCATACAGAAAAATTACCTGGTTGTTTACAAGAATAACGGCCCACCACAACAATAAATCAACTCAGAGTTCTTCAAACAAAGGAGATAACAACCCTCCTCACCCTAAAATTGATACTTCTCACAAGCTTGTAGTGGACAAGAAGAGAAAAAAAATTGTGGGTTAGGCGGAAGAGCCCAAAATTCAGAGTGAGAAAATGGAACTTGAACCTGATCTGGATAGCATATTATGCTACCTTGATCAACCCGCAGACGCGATCTAGCATAGTCATCCAATGGATATATATGATACCAAACATTTCGACGAAGATGAATCCTTCATGTTCCAGAGCACTGTTTTTGACAGCCAATCCAAAAAAATAATTATTGAAAAAAAATATGTAAAAAATAAGAAAGGAAATTTAATCTCGTTCATAGGTTAACCTTGCCAATATGCGGTCGTCCCAAATTTGTCAACTTCACATAGTGACCAGAGATGCTCTTGATGATTCCATTGGAAGCATTGAAGCCGAGAATGCAAGACTGAAGGATCGGGTCAAGGAATTGGAAGAAGCTTTGGTTCCTGTGCCATTGCTTGCCAATCCTTTGGCAATAGCCATGCCAAAGACTCCTGCAGCCAAGTTAAAAGGATCCTCCAGTCTCCTCAGATCCTGTAGAGGATATGTGGAGAATAATATCAAGAAACTAATGGAATTGATTGCCAAGGCCTGGGAAACATCACAGACCATGACTTCCCTTGGAACAAGGGCACATAGGTTGCTAGAACATTTGTAGGCGGAGTTAAAAGATGAAGAAATTTTCTATTTAAACATGGTCCTTCCTTTTGGCACCATTCTCAACAACATGACATAAATGAAAAGAAGAGAATAAGATCTCCCATCCAAAAACTGGATCGGTCAATTAAATACATGCTGGAAAGAAAAAGTGAAGAACCTGCATCTCATTTTCCAGTCATGTGAACAAGCCATATATAAAAAAAGAAAATTTGTTCACAAAGTTGGCCAGAATAAACTTAGCTAGAAGGACCAACGACTTCCAAGACCCCAACTTAATCGTCAACTCCTTGCCCTTGAATAAGAAAGCCTTCGTTGAATAGGTTGATATTTTTAAGGAGTTGTCTTTGAATAAGTTTTATAGCATCCATGAATATGGTCAAGATGACGTCGACAACTGGCTAGTCAACTACTCGGTACATAATTAGGAAATTGATCAGGCTCTGCGTAATCTTTCTATCGACTTCAAAGAATTGGAAAATGAACTTTTCAACATAAAAATCCGGAATGAGATTAACGTCGCCCTAATGAGAAGATACATTGAATAATGGCTTGAAAGCGAATTGAAGAAGAACGTCGATGAAAGACAACAGGCACTTACCATGATTCCAGTATTCATCGACGACATCAATGAAAAGGCATCAACAAGCAAATAGAAAAATGGGTCATATGTACCATCATTGTAAGTCTATACTGATCACATCCTACTTTGTTTATCAACCCAGTTATTCCACTTTTTTAAATACAAATGTCTAGCCAAATACCGATACATTTCAATTTATTCTTTTCAGGTATTACACTCTACTGTCGGCCACTTCTTCTTTCTACAGTCTTATTTCTTGTAAATATTTATCTTATGGTCTGCGGGAGCCCCATTCCCAGTCTATATGACAAACGCATTTACATTACAAGGACTTTGTAACAGTTTATTATTTTTTGATATATTTCAAATAAAAAAATATTCATGGCCTCATAATTTGTATCTTCCACTATGCTTATGGTCCACGTGAGGCCCAATCCCAGTCCATATGACAAATGAATTTAAATTTCCAGGAAAATGTAACTTTTTTGATATACTTCAAATTAAGTTGATTTTTATCTCCTTTTATATTTATGTCGTCATAAATTTTTATCTTCCACTATGCAGAAATTTTATTTTCTTAATTTGAATATAACTTTATTTTGTCCTGACACATATACAGATAAAATAGACACAAATTTTCAACATAGCAAAATATATTATATACTTTCAAAAAATAAATGGTGCTCTAGACACCACGTCTCATTTACTACATGAATACCACCTGTGCTTCATGTTGCTTTCCACATCTCTGCTACAGTTTCCATCTGCGTCCGCTACTTTTTCCTATCTCTGTGCATTTATTTCCAATTCAAGCTAACAAGGACTATGCTACCACACAACACTTGTTTATTGATGGCAATGTTGTAGTTTCAAGTTCCACCGCTGAGTTTGCATTTAGTGTGTGGAAAAGTGCTCTGGATGGCATGGTTGGGTATGTCGCACGCATGCATTGGATTGATACAAAGGAAATCCACCCAAAATTTTTGTTGGCCATTACAGTTGAAAGGATCTCAATACAGAGCTTGGTGTTCATGTGTTTAATATTCTGTAGAGGACTAATATTTTGTTTTTTGTATAGGACTAGTTAGGTCCAAAGGTGTATATCTATTGAAAACTTCCATATTAATCAATTAAAAATATGTAATATGTTTGTGAGATTTAATGATAAAAGAATATTTTTTGTTGTGTCTATATAAATTAAAGACCATAACATGTCATTCTAAGTCTGTTAATCATTAACATGCTTTCCACTTACAAACTATGATAAACGACAATATGGCATCACCCCTAAGCATTAATCGRCCACGGGTTAAGTGGTTGGGCTAGTTGTAGTCTATAGTTAGAAAATGGATTGGAAAGGGTGAACCACTTGGTGGGCACTGTGTGAGAGGTTTCAAAATTTCAAGTGGACASTCCATTGACATAAAAAGTTATTATGATTGGAAAAGAGTGCCGACACTTGTTTATATATGAGAAGATTGGTCATTAAAAGTACATGATAGAGGTGGTAAAACTAATAAATTATTAGATGCAGCTGTTGAGATTAGGTATTCAAATTAATAATTTAAAAGAAGTATCCATTGAAGATAGGTAGTCAATAAAGGAAAAATAATAAGATTGATAAAAAAAAAATGGTAAATAAGTAAAATTAATAAGTTAGAAGAAGTAGTGGTTGAGATTAGGGATTCAATAAATGAATGATAAAAAGGGAGGTTTTGATTATCCAAATTTTTTATGGAAAGACAATGGAAAAAATAAGTAATAATTGGTAAATTAGTAAAATTAATACACTTAATAAATGAGAAGAAGTAGCCATTGAGACTAGGGATTCAATAAATGAATGATAGAAAATGGCTTTTTTGATGGGATAATCAGAGAGGTGATAAAAACGGGGGCATTATAAAGACAATTGAATAAGAGAGAAAAAACATAAATAAAAGGATTATGGCAAAAGTCATTGAAATTTAGAAATTTAGATACAAAAATCAAGAAGGTGATGGAGGAAAATTAATTAAAAAGTGAAGGATAAATGTTTTGGTCAAAAAGTAAAGGAATTCATTGATTAAATAAGGGTGAGAAAAATATAAAAGGAATTGGTAAACCAAATCCACAGGATATCTTTTAGAAATTATGGAATAATAATAATTTGGATAACCCAAATAGGTTAATTGGCGAAACCAAGGGGAAAATCGTAATTTGTAGAAGAGAAAGGAAGGAGAGAGAGGAGTAGATGGATGTGAGGAAAGGAGTTGAGGGAACAAAAAGGATGAGGGAGAGGTTGGAGATGATCCAAAGAATCTAAAAGGAGGAAGTCTCAAGATGATGAATGGTGGGCTTCCAGGATTGGCTAAGCTTGTAGCCATCTTCATGATTGAAGTCATTAGAATTTTTTTCGATTTCAAGGCTTTCTGAATGAGACAAGTGGAGTAATGAGGGGAAGAGGCTAATATTTTTGTTTGGTCAAAGAAAATAAGGTTCTTGGATTTGAAAGAGTGTCCAACGCTAATTGATTTGGATATTCGGTTATATGTGGTATCGACTATATGCTATTTAAGTGTGGCTTTAAAGGTTCTCCCAATTTGACCTATGTAAGACTTTCCACAAGAACATGGAATTTGGTAAACACTGGGGCCAAGCATCAAGTTGGATTTATCTTTAGCTATTCTAAAAAGTTGTTTAAGGGTCTTGTAGGGTTTGGACACAATTTTGATATTTTTCTTAGTCAAGAGTTTTTCCATATTATCTGTGGTGCCCTAGATGTAAGGAGGAGATAGGAGAGCACAAGGAGGGGTAGAGGTTGAGGAATTTTTTGGCTTAGGATTGATGGTTGAGCGAAATGATCAATTGATTCAAGAGGTAGAGTATCCAATCAATAAAAGGAATTTGGTTAAATGGGCCTTTTCCTTGGCAAGGAATTGGGGGGCGAAATGTGGATGGCACGAGTAATTGAGGTTTTAAGACAATCGATTTTTGAATCGAATGATAGTGGGATCTGGAATTAAGGTATCTATCCATGTGGGTTTTCTTCCTGTAGACTTGGTGAGTGAGGGAGCCATCAGGAAGATGAGAGATAAAAACATATAAAAAGGGGATATAGTTTTCCTTTTGGGTTTCCATAGTGAATTAAATGTGGGGAGGAATGTTATTAAGATGATTGAAGAAAGAGATCGGGTTGGCATGGCCATGAGACTAGATGACAAACATGTCATCTACAAAATGGAACCAACATTTGGGTTTTAGATGGTAGTTGCTTATGGCTAAATCCTCAAAGTGTTCCATATCAAATAGTTAGTATTTATATACTAATAATGAGATACTTGCACACATGTATCGTTATTCTTTTGTAATTCATTCCCCTCTCAAATTCCACTGCTTCAAACATTAGAATTGTACCATTTATTCCTATAGTTTCAGGTGGTTTTTTTTTTGTTTTTTTTTTGGTTCTTTCATATTTTCACAAATTTAACTCAAAAACTATGGCAAAAATCTGAACCGACTTTGTACAAATGCACATAATAGTTATCTCAAAAACTATGACAAAAATGTGAACCGGCTTTGCACAAAGACATACAATAGTGGATTAAATATGTAAAAGATCAAATTAGAAAAAAAAAATTGAAAGCTCATTTATATCATCAACAATATTTTTCCACAATATTTATGGTTAAAAGTTTATTTATATAGTCAACATAAAATCTTTGCTCAATAAAATTTCCTCCAACTACTTCAATCACAATTTATCAATGAAGATAACACAAATTCTTGTTTTCTTCATCCTACATTTCCTTCTTCCAATCACTAACATTCCCATTTCTCAGTTGAAAAGATAGATATGCTGAAAAGATAGATATCTACATTTCCTTCTTCCAATCACTAGACATTCCCATTTCCCATTTGAAAAGATAGATATGCTAGTTTTGTAAACTAAGATGATGAATTAAATATTCTAATGAACCCATATAAATTTGATACCTCTTGTGAAACCATTGTTTAAGAGTATGGTTAAAAATTCATTTATATAATCAACATAAAATCTTTGCTCAATAAAATCTCTTCTAACTATTTCAATCACAACTTATAATAAAAATAACACAAATTCTTTTTTTTCTTCATCCTACATTTCCTTCTTCCAATCACTTCACTGCACATTCCCATTTCCCACCTGAAAAGATAGATGTGCTCAAAAATAGATATGATAGTTTTGTAAACTAAGATGAATTAAATATTCTAATGAGCCCATATAGATTTGATACCTCTTGTGAAACCATTGTTTAAGATAATTCCTAAAGTTGAAAGGTCAACAAAATCGGTCCTTATTTTGGTCGTAATCATCGGTCCGTAATCACCGACCCGTGACAACCATCAAAATAACGAACTTTATTGAAGTGTTGAGAAAAATATGGGGATTAGTCAAAAGTCCCAACTCATATAACAATGTTTGATTTGGTAAGAGGAGTGTGTCACATGGGCCACTTGTKTATTTAACATATTTGGRGTGCTTTATTTTAATGTAGGCCCTCATGATACCCGAATTATTGTCATGGATAGTGCTACAAGTTGATTCCCTAGTGTTTATACAAAACAAGATGGAGGATGATGTCACAYTGATGTAATACTACTTTATACTCACTCAATGGGAAATGGAAATTGGTTAATGTGTTAATGAGTAGTGAATTTGGTTAATGTGACTTATGAATGAATATAGAACGTTCTAGGGAATTATTTAATTTTTAAAATATTTATTAAAAGTTTAAAATAAGAGATTATCATAATCAAAGATAGAATTGTAATGGTAGGATTTAAATAATGGAGTTAATCTATTTATAGAATTTAGTTTCTTTTGTTTTGCAGTAATAGATGATGGATGTTTTTTTAACTCTATTTTCAATCATTTATTTAATTATCTAATTCATTTTTTCAATTAATTTTGTTGTACCTTTCATTAAGTACTTCATAATTAGAGATGGTGGTGTAATGACAAGACTTAAATCATAGACTTGATTGATTCAATAAGGTTGATCCTTTTCATTTTACATTAAAGATTGAAGCTTCATTAACTCTACTCTCAACCATCTTCTCAATTGCTTTCATCATTTTCTCAACCAACTTTGTTGTGCTTCCTATTAGATCCTCTTAAGAAACTGGATTCTAGTCTTCATTATGAAAATTTGACATTTCCATAATTGGTAAGTATGTTGCACAACATAAGAGAAAGTTTTGCCTATTTTTTAGTACCTCCCCATTTCCACATACTCAACATAACCTTTCTTCCAAGACTCCTCAGGTTGTTCCCATCTTCATTTTTCAGTTAATATCTATATGTATGAGTTGGTTATTAGTTGTGTTATTATCTACTCTTCCTTCCATGAGATGTTAAGTTTCAAGTAGTTTTTTACATTGATTTCCTCTTGCCTATTCAAGTTGTCTATGTAGTATTTTTATTTTTCTTTTGATGTGTTTTCTCCATTTTCCTTTTCTGCAACATTCTTTTGCATAACGTTTTTAGGAGTTTTTTAATTCATTGGGTTCCTTTCTTCTTCTCTATCCCACTCTTTAAATAATGTTCACATTCACCCCAACCTCCTCATAAAAGGTCTCTAAGGCCTATAGGTGATCTTGTAGGTTGTGTATTGTTTTAGTTGTTAAGGTCACATCACCAACATACCCAAAAATATGTATGATAATCCTCAATATGCTTACCCCTCCTTTACCTTTATTGTGTATCCATTCTTCTAGATCATCCTTTTAACAACAAAATATTTTAGGGGAGATGGGGAAACCTTGTTTCACCCTTATGTCACTATTGAATATCTCTAAAAGACTATTCTAGTTTTGATTTAGCCTTTACTTGCTCATATAACCTATATAATGTTGTTCTCCAACCATTCAAGACCTTTGATTTCATCAACCTCTCATAAAGTTTCTCCCTTGGGATGATGTCAACGGAATTTTTTTGAAATTGATAAAATAACAACATAATTCTTCATCTTTGTTATCCCAAGTTTTTTCTATTATGAGCCTAAATGTGAGGAAATGGTCAATGGTGGACCGGTTTAGAAAGAAACTAACATGTCTTTTGTCTCTTTTTCCCTTTTCCTTTGTCCATTTGCTCACATTCTTTTCCTAAATCCTTCCTACAAGCTTGGCAAGCATTCCAATGATCACGATGGTTATATGGTTCCTTGGGTTTTTTTGTTTATGCTTTGAATATGGGTAAAAACATGTTTGTTTTGTAGTTACTTGCAAAACCCTCTTTGACCATATTATTGAGTAGGGTTGTGATGTGTCATGTGGGGGAATCATTTTTTCATTTCAAGTATTCTTATAACATCCCTTCAATGTGTGTTCCCTTTATGATTCCATCTTTTTGATACCCCTTGCATATCCTCTTTCATGAACACTTCTTCCTCTAAGTTGATATTTAGTAGTTGTTTTCTCTTTTCTAGGTTTTCATACATATTTGTCACATGAGATAACCAATAGGCTGGTGTGATGTCATTGGATATCATTTGTTTTGGTTCTACAATTCCCTCCAAAAAGATTTCAATTTTTTTCTTTGCCATCTTCAACATTTATTGTCTCTTAACCTCACAAATATACTCATTTGCATCTTCACAATCAACTTATATAAAGTGAGATTCCCCTTGCTTGTCTCTCATGTAAATTGTCATTACAACATTTCACTCTTCATTGAACCATAAGTTCACTGAAATTTTTTAATGTTTCCCTTCCTTTCCCTAATTTATTTTCTTTGCATCTATCTAGTGTTGTTTGGATTGTCTCCATATCTCTTTACATATATATATTGTTAACATAGTTATATACTTGATGAGAACTGTGACCTTAATATGAGAACTCTAACCCTAAAAACCATATTTTTTGTCGAAAACCTCGAAATCAACTCTTGAATCAAAGAGTGGTTCTACTAATAGCACATTTTTTAGGGGGTTTAAAATTACAAAAAATTGCAACTATGACCTTAAAACCCCATGATATTACTTAAAAAAAACTTAAAATCAACCCCTAAAATGAAAAGTGGTGCTAACAATAACACCCCTTTTAACTTTTTTCAAGGTTAAAGTTCAATATTTTTTAAACATATCCTTAAAAATTAGTACTGTTGCAATGAAAACCTTAAAATAAACACCCAAATCAAAAAGTTGTGCTACCAGTAGAACCCTTGTTTTGACATTAACTTTATAATATTTTTGAAACAATGACCTAAAAATTGATATCGTTGCAAATAAAACCTAAAAATCAACCTTAAAATTAATACTCATTCAGGGTTAGCTTATCACTCCAAACACCTTTTTTAGGGTTTAAATTTTAATAATTTTAAAATTGTTTTGGAACTAGTCTCTTCTTAACCCATACTCAAGGAACCACAAACAAGATTTCTCGACTCCTAAAATAGAAAAAACAATGGGTGATGTTCAAACCCCTATCCATAATTAGGAACTCCCTTAGGTCTATTAAAGAAACACGTCATCTAGCAAATTAGAAATGTGTTTATATGATGTGTGCTCATGTGGGAAACCTTGTGTAGGTGAGATTGGTCACTCTGTTAATATTGGAATCCAAGAGCATGTAGCGAATATAAACACAATCAGGTTCATTCCTCTGCCTTGGCTGAGCACTCATACAAAACTAAGCATCATATCTACATAGAGGAAGCCAAAATTTTAGCCAAAGTTAAGTTATTGATATTGAAAAAAAACAAACAACCTCAATAGAAACAAGGCTATGTGGCATCGTAGTCCCTACCAATGAGGTTACAAAGTAAATTGTGAAAATGGGGTCGAATTGTAAATGACAGAAGTGTTCGGTGCAAAAGGTATATCACGGAAATTTTGTGTGCAACATGTATATCACGGAACATGGGGCATAACATTTCATTAGCGCTGAGGTGAGACCCCGTGGAGCAAGGTAAATTGTGGAAAATAGGGTCGAATTGTAAATGACGAAAGTGTTCGGTGAAAAATGTATATCATGGAAATGTTGTATTGAACATGTATATCACGAAACATCGACCCCGCAGAGAGATAGGAAACTGCAGTGAAGATGTGGCAAGCAGCATGAAGCACAGGTGGCATCCATGCAGTAAATGATGCTTGGCATGTAGAGAACCATTTATTTTTTGAAAGTATATAACAAAATACAATTTGTTCACAGTGGAAGAAAAAATTTGGAAATTTATCCATGCAGCAAATGACGCTTGGCATGTGGAGCACCATTTATTTTTTGAAAGTATATAACAAAACACAAATTTGTTTTTCATATAGACTGGTGAAAGATAAAAATGTATGAAGACATAAATTTAAAAGGAGATAAGAAAACAATTTTATTTGAAATATGTCGAAAAGTAAAAGTTTGTTACATACTACTGGAAATTTTGAAATATATAAAAAAATAAAAGTTTGTTACATATTAATGGAAATTTCAATGTGTTTGTCATGTAGAATGAGATTGGGGCTCCCGCGGACCATTAGAGAAATACGTATAAGAAACAAGACTATAGAAAGATGATAGAGTGCAATACCTGCAAAAAACATAAATTGAAAGGTATAAGTCTCTGCCTAGACATTTCCATTTAAAAAAGTGGAATAACTGGGTTGATAAACAAACAAGGATGTGATAAGTAGACTTACAGTGATGGTACATATGAGCCCTTTGGCTATTTTCATGTGGCTTCCATTTCATTGATGTCGTCGACGATTGTTGGAATCCTGGCAGCTGCCTATTGCCTTTCGGCGGCGGCCTGCTTCAATTCACTTTCGAGCCATTCTTCAATGTAGCTTCTCATTGGGACGACGTTGATCTCATTCCATATTTTTATGTTGAAAAGATCGTTTTCTAATTCCTGGAAATCGATAGAAAGATTACAGAGAGCCTAATGAATTTCCTCATTCTGTACTGAATAGTCGACTAGCCAGTCGTCGACGTGAGCTTGATCATATTCAAGGATGTTGTAAAACTTTTCCAGAGACAATTCCTTAAACATATCAACTTGTTTATCAAACTCTTGCCTAGTTAAGGTCAAGGAGTTTGTGATTAAGTCGGGGTCTTGGAAGTTGTTGGTCTTTCCGGATAATTTTATTCTTGACAACCTTGTGAATAATTTATCTTTCTTTGATATGGCTTGTTCACATGACTGAACAATGAGATGTAGGTTCTTCACTTTTTCTTTCCAGCATGCATTTAATTGACCGATCCGGTTTTTGGATGGAAGATCTTCTTTATCTTCTTTTTGTTTCTGTCATATTGTTGACAATGGTGCCAAAAGGAAGGACCGTATTTAAATAGAAATTTTCTTCATCTTTTAACTCCGCCTGCAAATGTTCGAGCAAACTATGTGCCCTGGTTCCAAGGGAAGTGATGGTTTGTGATGTTTTCCACACCTCGGTAACTAGTTCCATTATTTTCTTGATATTATTCTCCACATATCCTCCACGGGATGCAAGGAGGTTGGAGGATGCTTTTTAGTTGGCTGTAGATGTGGCATGCATGGCTATTTCCAAAGGATTGACAAGCAATGGCATAGGAATCAAATCCTCTTCCAATTCCTTGACCCGGTCCTTCAGTCTGGCATTATCAGCCTCTATGCCTCCAATGGAATCATGCAGTGCATCTCCTCTCGCGTTGTGAAGTTGATAGATTTGGGATGGCTGCATGTTGGCAAGGTCAACCTCTGAACGATACTTTACTTTCTTAATTTTTACATCTTTTTTCTCAATTATCAATGTTTTGGATTGACTGTCAAAAACAGCACTCTGGAACACGAAGGATTCATATTCGTCAAAATTTTCGGTATCGGATATGTCCATTGGATGACTATGATAGATGGCATCTCTAGGATGATCAAGGTAGCGGAGCATTCTATCTAGATCAGTGTCAATTTCCATGTTCTCACTATGAATTTCTAGCTCTTTCACATGTCCCACATTTTGTTTTTTCTTCTTCTCTACTAGAAGCTTGTGAGAACTATCAATTTTAGAGTGAGGAGGGTCGTTATATCCTCCTCTGTTTGAAGAACTATGAGTTTCTTTGTTATTAAGGTGGGTCGTTGGAGCGATGCTCTGGGATCTCATACTTTTTTTAGTGTTATTTGTCTAGTGAACACTCATGTCACCGGGGCCTTTCCCCTTTTGCCTGTACAATGTTGTGTAGCTTTGCACTGTGTCTAGGTCGTCAACATCAGAAGCAGGAGCGTTGCCGCCAGTGTCTCTCTTTTTGGGTAGGTGTTTTTTGAAAAAACAATCATCAAGGCCAAGTGTTTGTAAATGTTGTCGAAAAATATTATCGGGGTCAAGCCCTCTTATGCTTTCAACATATCTCAAGTTGAAGATGCTAGAATGTGCTGTGAATTCGTTAATTGTGTTGATGTTTTTCAATACACGAACTCCCCTACTTTCCAAGGCAGAAGAATGAACTATTTTTTTTTCTTCTTTTTTAATAGATGCAACCAGTAGTTGTATTGTCATGCTACTTTTGCAACAAACATTTTGTTCGTAATGTGACATGGAAGGAGAGCAGGTTTTTCTGTGGAGCCAAAAATTCTTATCAAACTGTAATTATCCAAATGTTCAAGTGTCCCCTTCTTGTCCAAAAAATTGGTTTCCTGTTCAGATATGCGGGGAGAATCTTCTCCTAACAACAAAACTTTGAAAACGTACAAGAATCCATTAAAAACCTCATAAAAATAGTGGGAAGCCTTGTGTTTCCACAAGGCCTGGTACCAAAATGTTACTGGTTCGAATTCCTAGTTGACATTCTTGGATAGAGACATTTGTGGAAACTCACAGCAGTGTGCTATCGCAAATAATAATTAGAACGACATATAAAATTTATTTTCCCTTTTGAAGCTTGACAATTGGGAACAGATTTCATGGGAAATTAACTTTCCCCAATAAACAATGGCTTGTTCGTTGGCTGTGAAATAAAGAATATAAAGAGACATCCAGGAAATAGTTGTTCTGGACTCTTGTCTCGTTATTCTTGTAAACAGCCAGGCAATTTCGTGGGATGGATTTCTAAATGAACTAACTTGCAAGCTTGTGATATCTTTAGGAACTAGAATCGGGTCTTCCAATAAATGGGGAAAGAGGTCCAACCCATTATTATGATTTTCTAGGAACTATTTGCAATCTTCTCCTTTGAATGTCAATGTTGGCTCCGATAATCTTAACATCTGGTGGAAGACCTGAGGTGACAAAGAAACAAAAGAGCGGTCCCACAGTGGAATAATTATTTTGTCTGAAATAAATTTATCGACGCACCAAGAGACCAAGTCCTTATAATCAAAAACCTCAGGGACACAGCTTGCACGAGCAATCCCAGAGGTCCAAATTACTTGGTTCTCTGTGGCAGAGGTTGAGTAATAAGAATATGCCCTGGACCATTGGAAGTTCTGGTCCTCGCGTCCGAATATGTTCACTATGTCTCCATAGAACTGTGGTCGAGATGATGCCATAGGTTTATGAGAACGTTGGTTTACTCCAGACGATGGTTGAAATGAACACTTAGAGTCGATAATGTAACTCTACGCTAAATATTGGTTAAATTCTTATGAATGGGAAAGCTCCTCGATCCTTTCGCTGATTAAAACGAACTTAATAAAATTAAAATCCCCATGACTCTGGTTGAGCTTGCAAAAAATATGATTTATAAAAAGAAAATTTCTAAAGTGATAAATTTTTCTGATGCTAAATGTCATGCAGATGTTATTAATCTACAAGATGAAAGACCTACGATTATGTTCGAGCGACACATCAAAAACACTAAGGATTCAGTTGCTTCATTTATATTACAGTAATTGTGCATGATCATTTACTCCAAAAATGCATGTTATATTCTAGGGCTTCTCATAATTTAATGCCTAAAGTTATCATGGAGAAATTAGGCCTCGAAATTACTAGACCTTATCAAGACTTGTATTCGTTTGATTCCATAAAAGTTAAGTGTCTAGGCATGATCAAAGATTTGCTAGTAAATCTTGCACAAATACTTGTAAAAAGTATCCTTATGGATGTAGTTATTGATGATGTCCCTACCAAGTACGACATGCTTCTATCCAGGTCTTGGGGTGCCAAATTAGGAGGATCGCTTTAGCTGGACATGACTTACGCTACGATCCCAATTTTCAGTGGACAATTCACTCGACTGTAGAAAGAGACTAGGTTGGTGTATACTGTAAGTGACCCACAAAACCCCAATAATTACCCAATCTATGTTGCTGATCAAGACTTAGGAAATTTTTTTTTATCTATAGATGATGATTTTGAAAAATGTATAGAAGAAGAAAATAAAAAAGTAGAAAAAACAAAGAAAAATGTAAATAGTAGAGAAGGAATGTGGAAAATGTTTTTTGATGGTGCTTCATCCTACGAAGGAGCAGGGGCTGGAGTGTCATTTGTAGCACCAGGAGATGAGTACTTTATCCCCTTTCCATACAGATTACAGTGGGATATTGATTATACGAATAATGTGTGTGTGTATGATGCTCTAGTCTTAGGATTAGAGGCTACCAGAAAGTTAAAAATTGAACATCTAATAGTTTATGGTGATGCAGATCTTATTGTGAAACAAATAAAGCAACAGTATCAAGCTATGAATCCAAGGTTGAGGTCATAGATAAATTGCACCTTGGATTTGATAGAGAATTTCTTCTCATCCTTTAATATTCACTCTATTCCCAGAATGGAAAATCAGCAAGAAGACTCTTTATCCAAAGATGCAACAACCTTTGTACCACCTACTCTCTTAAAACTGAAATATCACATCGAAATGAGACACAGATTTCGATCCCAAACAATGTTCAACACTAGAAATTTTTTGAATATGATGAGCAGATAAAAACAATTTCTGGAGATGGTTGATGAGTTTTCAGAAACACACATAGATCAGGAGAACCAGAATGATTATGTTTGGGTTATGCAAGAAGGAGATAACCCGAAAAAATTCCAAGACAAGATTGAAAACCACTGCATGCTCGTACTTAAGAATACTAAGATTCCCAAAGTTTTGATCCCCTTAGAGAGATAGTTTGAACAAGATGACATACCCTTAAAGTCTACCTTACGATCTAAGCCCAAAGAAGTTGAAGACTATAATATAGGAACTAAAGAGGATCCTAAACTGGTCAAGATATCTAAGTACCTTCTAGCCCAAATGAAGGATAAGTACGTTGAGTTGATTAGACAGTATAAAGGTTTTTGTGTGGTCCTATGATGATCTAAAAACTTACAATACCTCTGTTATTGAACACAAGATTCCTTTGAAACATGGTATCAAACCTTTCATGAAGAAACTTAGAGAGATAAATCCTATCCTCCTGCCAATAATAGAAAGAGAGGTAAAGAAACTCCTAGATGCAAAAATCATCGTTCCACTTAGATATTCTGAATGGGTAGAAAATTTGGTACCCATCAAAAATAAAAATGGCGAAATAAGGCTCTATGTAGATTTTAGAAACTTAAATAGGTCATCCCTCAAAGACAACTACCCACTACCAAAAATGGATCATGTTTTAGAAAAAGTAGTTGGGGCTAACAAAATGTCCATGATTGATGGTTTTTCTGGATACAATCAAATTGTTGTCAATGAAAACGACAAAGAAAAGACTGTGTTTACCACTTCGTGGGGAACTTTCATGTACGATAAAACTCCATTTGGTTTGATGAACGCAGGGGATACTTTCCAAAGAGCGATGGATATATCTTTCATCGGTGAGAGAGACAAATTTGTTGTTATTCATTTAGATGATCTAACAGTCTTCTCCAAATATGATGCAGAACACCTGGTCCACCTCAAGCAAACTTTTGAGAAATGCAGAAAATTTGGTTTGTCTCTTAACCCTAAAAAGTCACATTTTTCTATGCAAGAAGGAAAGCTCTTAGGCCATATAGTTTCAAAAGATGGAATCAAAATTTATCTTAAGCGAGTCGAGGCTATTGACACGATAAACATTCCTAGAAATAAGAAGGAAATCTAATCTTTTTTAGGGAAAATGTTTTTTTTGAGAAGATTTATCCCTAACTTCACTAAAATTGTCAAACTCATTACATATATGTTGAAAAAGGACAGATAAGTGAAGTGGACTACAAAATCCAAATCATCTTTCGAGCAATTCAAGAAAGCTATAGGTGAAGCACCAGTGCTAGCAAGTCCGGACTATACTAAGGAATTCTTGATTTTCTCTTTCGCCTCTGAACATATTATCACAGTGGTTCTCCTACAAAAGAACGAAGAAGGTTTTGAGAAATCGATAGCCTTTTTCATTAAATATATCAGGGATGGAGAATTAAAATATGATATACTTGAAAAACAAGCTTACGCAATGGTGAAATCTCTCAAATATTTCAGGACATATGTGTTGCATTCTAAAATAATCAATTACATACCAACAAGTGTTGTCAAAGAAATCTTGGTTTAGTTTTACAGTGATCGAAAGAGAGGCCGGTGGTTGGCTAAAATTCAAGATTTTGATTTAGAAGTGAAACCGATGAAGTTAGTCAAAGGTCAAGGCCTGGCGAAATTGTTAGCCGAATCAAATTTCAGGGAACTCAGGATAAATCACCTGGAATCACATGGATATATCCCAGATATAGAGGAGCTCGATGATCAAACACCTATGATTCGAATTGAAGATAATATTTCTTCCTCTGCTTGGTATTGCAACATTGTTTCATACCTCCTTACCCTGCAATGCCCAAATGACATGACTATGTCCAAAGCAATAAATTTGAAGTTACACGCAGGTAAATATTGTATTATTGATGGCCATATCTACTGGAAAGATCCCCTATGTTTCTTGTTATGTTTCTTAACAGAATCTGAAATAGAAGTCCTCATAAATGAATTTCATGAAGGAGTGTGTGGAGGACACCATGCCCGGAGGGAAATAGCCTACAAGATTTTAACAGCTGGATATTATTGGCCCAAGTTATTTACTAATGTGAATTTCAAGGTCAGAGCCTACAACTCTTGCCAACTATTCTCTGGTAAGAAAAATATCCCTGCACTACCTTTAATCCAGGTCAAAACAGAAGCTCCCTTTCAACAATGGGATCTAGATTTCATCGAAGAAATCCATTCGCAGCCAAGCGCCAAACATAAATGGATTTTAACTGCTACCAATTACTTCACGAAGTGGGTTGAATCCATTCCAACTCATAATGCTATGGATTCAGTAGTAATAAATTTCTTGGAAGAGAACATCTTATCGATATTTGGTTGTCCTCGGAAAATAGTCACTGAAAACACCCAAGCTTTCAAATATATGGAAATGGTCAATCTCTACCAAAAATACAACACTGTGTTAGGACATTCTACAACCTACTATCCTCAGGGGAATGGGCTGGCTGAATCATATAAAAAGAGCATGATGACTATAATAAAAAAATTGCTAAGAGAAAATAAGAAGGCTTGGCACGTTCACCTAAAATATGCCTTATGGGCGAATCGAATCGGCACCAAGAAATCAATAGGTATGTACCCTTTTCAATTGGTTTATGTCACTGATGTCGTACTTCCTATCAATATCTCTCTTCGTGTGATGAAGCTCTAGCAGGATGAAAATGAAGAGCCTAACAAAGCTACCATAAGGATAAATCAAATAATCGAAGTCCAGCAAAATAGAGTAGAAATAAATGATAAACTTCAAAAGTACCAAGATAATAT
The DNA here is from genome assembly GCA_009831015.1 of Picea engelmannii. Classification (NCBI taxonomy): domain Eukaryota; kingdom Viridiplantae; phylum Streptophyta; class Pinopsida; order Pinales; family Pinaceae; genus Picea; species Picea engelmannii. The sequence continues at coordinate 70,707 of ML802200.1, read as the reverse complement.
GAAGGCCCTTTTCAATAAAAAGGGTAAAGACAGGTAGTTTCTTCTTTGAGATATAGTTTTAAAGTGGGACGCTAGAAAAGAAGATGCAGGAAAACATGGAAAGTTCAACCATATCTGGTCCAGACCATTCAGGATTGCAGTTGTTGAGGGAAAAAATTCCTTATTACTGGAAAATATTGACGGAAAAACCCTTGACGCCCCTATCAACGAGCGTTACCTAAAACATTTTATGCAATAGTCATATTTCACATTCCCATTGTATATACCGGTTTTGGTTCCTTGTTTTGATTTGCAATTTTATTTTCTTTTGTAAATTATCCAAATTTTACTTTTCGTTGTAAATAAACCAAGTTTACTCGATGTCATGAAGGAAGAATATAAAATATAGGTATTGCATATCATTTATATTCTGTGGAATTTTATGACATTGCCCATTTTGTTCCCGTGCATAATACTTACTGTCATATGAGAGGTGAGGAGGTATCAGAATCCAACACTCAGTTTTCAAAACATTTGCTTTCTCCCCAAACAGGTGATAAATTAATGATTTACTTGATTGTAAATATAAAGGAAATCTGAGATATGAACTCCTACACCACTAGTCCAAGCTAAAATTTCAAAGAAATCTTATTGAATGTAAAGAGGGTTTCACTCATATAGATATTGGCACCTCATCAAAGATCAGAGAAGTATAAAATTACATATTAATTCTGAAGCCTTCTCTAAATGAATTAAAAAATGAAATAAAAAGAAAAAAAAATAAGAACAAAAAAGGCTTGAAACGAAGTTCAAGAGTCAATAAACAAATTTGTGTGGGAATGAGACCCTTTTGCAACGGACCCTATGAGTATTCATTATGTTTTATCCTGCCTATAATTGAGCTTTTATTCACTTCTAAATTCCTCTATCCTTTCCTTAGTCTTCATAGAAAGAAATAATTTCACCTTGACTCTGAAAACTTAAAAACATATCTTCAAAACGAGATTTGGTGAAAATATTTATGTTCCTCTTATTTTAACTGAAATAAAGTATGTCTAGGCTAATCCTGATAACTTTATCTCTTCTATCATATTTTAAACTGATTAATTCTCTCAAGGTCAATCCCTAAAAAATCAAAATCCCCATAAAATCTCCCCTAAAGGCGAAGATGTATTGAAGATCGGGAGAAAATTAGTTCATAGTACAATAAAAAATTATTGACACACCTTCATTGTTAAATTTTAAGAAGATATCATCCATTATATAATACATACAAATTGATTTCCCCCACTTCAAAAATATTAAAATATAAGACATATGGTGAAAGGAAATTCATAATCTGATTACCCGCATCTAGTCCAAGACAAATGGTTAATGGAAATCTGTAATTCGATTGCCCCCATTTTTTCCAAAAGAGATGATGAAAGAAAATTCATGTAATGATTTCCCTCATCTCAATAAAATGCAAAAGTGATAATTGAAGTGGTGAAAGGAAATTCAATGGGAGATGTAAATAACTTCACCGGGGTACTGAATAGGATTTCTGGTAGTGAAGCAATATCTATGATATATGTAAGGTTGTCATACACATATATAACATACTCTGGTATATAGTTCTCTTTCCAGTAATATTTACATCCTAAACCAACAAGGGATTCCCTAAATAAATTGTTAAATTTACTTAACCTTGATGCGAACTAAATCGACCAAAGTCTGATATTCTAGTTAAAGTTGTTTTGATTATCTTAAACAGATTTAAATTTAGTTTTGACAAAGGAAAATCTTAAATATCCTAACCGGAAGTTCAATCCTTAGATGTGTTTTGAAGGTTTTATGAGATTCGGTTGAAGTTCATTTTTTTGTGTATGATTAGTCCATGAAATGTGTTTCCCAGAAATGCAATAATGACTCCATTTACCCAATAAAGGCACTCGGTCTATTGCTTTTCCATGTCTCGCAGGGAGACGTGATCCCCAGATGGAGCCTATGTTGGAACACGTACACTTCTAAACTTTTGAACTTTTTACTTTTTCACCAAATGAAAATATGATTTTAGCCGAAGAAAGTGGAAGCTTGGTAAATGATATTTTAATGCAATTCATAGCTGATTAGTTAATAATAAGGCACTCACGATGTTCGTCGTTGATGAATTTTCCTGTTTGATCGAATGATCCCAATAGCCCCAGGAGTTATGGAGCCGCCTAAACTTTAAAGAGGTAAATAATATAATGGTCACCTCAGAGCTCCGTGTTTCTGGTATTTTGACAAGTCTTCACGATAAAAACTCTGAAGCTCCAAAACCTGAAGGAGTCTCACTACTACATATTGAAAAATGTGTGACGAAAGTACTCTTTCGTCAGAACATTCAAGACAAAAATTTCAATCATTCAATTTTTTTCTAAATCCGCCCCGTATTCGTCACTATCTCGACGAATGTACTTTGTCTAAATTAATATGGTCAAATTTCATCGCAATAGCGACGAATGACACGGTAAAAAATATATATATATTGTAGATCACGGTCGTCGCAATTGCGACGATTGTGACCTAAAATTGAACTATAAATATTTGACGATTTAAAGACATTGCGACAATCTTGCTATAACAACGACGATTCCAAAAGGGTATTTTTGTGCGGAAGTTGTGTGGAAGAATGTCGCAGAATATAGTTAGAGGTGGGGAAAAAAGTAAAGCAGGTGAAAAGGGTGATGGTAGATGTTATTTCCCTTGCAAAAGATGTTGCCTCATATGTCTCGTAAGAATTTTAATAGCAACAACTACAAAACATTGTAGGAAATATGGGCACATTGATGGCAGACCGAATGAATATCGGCCCATGGTAATTAGCTATATATTCATTATCTATTTTTATTTTGTCAATTTTATATAAAATTATATATATGTATATATATTGTTTGAT
>ML802200.1:11437-26852 GCA_009831015.1 Picea engelmannii | reverse complement strand
CCAAATCCCTACACCTTAAACTAATGTAGGTTTGCTAACAAAGATGTAAAAAGTCTGATAAATTTTAGTTAAGCATTGATTTTAATGGTTGTTGTTTACTCATAGGGTGTACGAAATTGAAACTGATGGAATGATGACTCAAATCCCAAAAATATGCATGAAATATGATAAGAAATCATTTATTTTCAATGAATACATGTTTAAGGGAAAGAGGAAGAGTCGTTTTCACTATCAAACACTTGATGAGGAATGCCCTCAATCAATTTTTGTTCTCAATCAAATCCAATATGATGCTACAACATTTCGAAAATTCAAACTAATCATTAAGATGTACTTTTATCATTTGTATGTGAATGATAATCAATTCAATGCAAAATTTATCTTGCCAACTACCCTTTCAGATCAAGGAGATTCAGATAAGAATATGCAAATTTCGCACAAACAACACACCTTTTTGCAAATCAATCAAGAGAAAGAAAACCAAAAACGCAAAAGGAAGGAGAAAGAGATTGGATCAGATGACCTCAAAGAACCAAATGAGAAGAGTTACAKACTTCAAATGTCCTTCACTAGAGTTCCCGCTCGGTCGGATAGGAGAGAGGAAGCAAGGGATCGATTTCAAGCTTTCAACAACAAAAACTCAAAAAGAATGAAGAAGGGAATAAAATCTGAGCAACAAGGTGTTTACTTCTCAAGATGAAGCATGTCAAAGGTCAAAGGAAGAATGATTGAATCACAAAACAACTCAGCAAGTCAAAAAACAAGGTTTTGACCTCCAAACATTGCAATTTTTGAAGGGATTTTGGGAAAAAAGGGTTGGCGCTCTGGTATAAGGGTCACCAGAGCGTTATAAATCTCTGTCCAACAGCTTAAGGCATCATTGGCGCTCTGCTAACAAGGCAAGGGAGTGCTGGTGCCCAAAAACTCTCAAAAGTCCAAAAAAAAAAAAAAAATTGATCAAATTTCAACAAACAAGCTGAGTGTGATGAAGTGAAGAGTCAATCAGATAAATGGGGTGAACAAGGTCTGAAAATAATCAATTAAGACAAGGCCTATGAGGAAATAAAAAACCAAAAGTTTTGATTCGATCCCCAGCGAAGTCGCCAGTTTTTGATTGGTTGACATCGAATTCAAAAGGCATGATCCACACAAGATCGTAGAAAACCACCTGGCAAAATTCAACATGAAAATATATGTTCACAAAGACTCCCCGTATGATGAAATATTTAGGGGAGTCAGGTATTATGAAGAGGTACATGACATATTCCAAACACTACCCTCAGATCAATAGGGTGGTTTCCTCAGTTTCCAAAGACATAGGAGAAACAGTTTTCCAAAAGCACTATAAGGAGATTCGATAGCCGCTCCTCCTGCACAGGAATCTATGCCTCCGAATTTTGAACCAAGGAACTCTGGTAAACGTAATATTGAGGAAACCCCAAATATCCTTGAGGTTTTGACATAAGAATCAAAAGCCTCATTGTTAGGACGAATAAGCCCCTAGGCCCTATATCATCTCAAAGATTACATAAAGCAAGGACAGGATGCATCTCCTTTGACACTAGCCACACCTGCTACCAATATAGTAGAGAAACAACAGTCTATAGAGATCAGTACTCCTATTACATCATTGACACCTCTGCAATCTAGCTTAAAAAATCCTAGTTCCAAAATCATTTTTGTAAGTGATCTTACCCCAATCTCGCTCGAAGAGATGCCTCCTTGTATTTCTTCTTTAGCCGAAAATGAAAGGCCATCAACAAAAGAGAATCACACAAGAAAGACGGAGTAATAACCAAAAGGGAGAGGATGTTGTATGAAGTAAATGATCCTGATGATTCAGAATTCATGAAATAAGTTGCAGGTTCATTGGGTGCCTTTGCCACTGCAAATAAATGGTCTGTGGAGAATTTGGCAGAGAAACTATGGGAAAAAGTCTTATTGGTGGGGCAATTGCAAGATCAAATACTGACCATGGAACAAACTATAAGGAATAAGGTGAGCCAATACATTGAGCAAATCAGAGCTCATGACCGACAATAAATCCAACAACTGCATGCTAACCTCGAGGAGCTCCATCGAAATTCACAAGCCAACCAAGGATTGACCACTCAAAGTGATGAATCGATAGGGAAATTGCAAGCCAAATTAGACCCGACTTAAGGTACCTCATTAGATATCTCAGACCCAAGCACTGGAAATAAATGAAAAACTGGAAATGGCCCAGCAGGATCTTCATATGAAGGTTGATGCCATCCATAAGTGCTACCAAGCAGTAGACCTTGATTTGAAGGATATCTATATTAAGGAAAGAGAATATCGCTCAACCCAAGCTAGATTTAAAGAGGCCATCATATTAGCACATAAAGATAATGTCCCTAATTTTCCTCGGCTTTCCCCTTCCAAACAAATAAGAGGTGATATGGCTCTAAAGGTATGGGAAATGAATTTTGAAGAGAGCAAGAGATTAGCCCAGGAGGTAAAGGACGCTTTCCAAGAAGCGTTATCATCATTAGACAAAAGACTAATTGATTTTGAGAGAAGCAGTATCATGGAGGCCCAGGGGAAAATCGATATTGAAATGAACCAGCATAATTCTAGAAAGAACAAAGAAGAAACTCTGGCAGCCATTCAAGAAATGAACTAGATTGATATTCTTAAGATTAATAAATGGCTAGTGAACCCAAGTTCACAGTCCCAGGCCATAGCTCAGGAGGTGAAAAGGATCCAAGAAAAGATACCTCGGGTAGAGAGGAAGTTATACACTTTCGAGGTGAATGAAACAATTGAGCCTTCAAGTCTTGTGGTGGAATTATTATATAAATGCAACTGATGTATAGAGCATGAAAAGGAAAGAACAATTGGGATCAGAATAGAAAATATAACTGCATTGTTGAACATAGCTAGAGAGACAGATGGCAAGAAAACTACAACGGCCAGAACAGTATGTCATATTATTAAGAAGACCAGATGACAATTGTGTCCAGGCTAAAGAAATGAGGAAAAGAAACATTTTTGCTAGAAGACAAAGAGACAGAGGAGAATGACAGTGAAGCTCATCAGCAGCTAATTTTTGTTGTCTTATTCAAATATATGTTATTTTTATTATGAGAAGTCCAACCGTTTGAGTTGTGACAGTTTTTGTATAAATACATAGATCCAAGATCTATTCAAGGTTGCTTCTTGCTGGATGTAATAGAGAAAACTCTCATTTTTGAGTATCAATACAAGTGCAGACAGAGATTCCAAATTTTGTTCAGTTTGGGTTATGTGTTTCTTCTATATTTCCATATCTCAAGATTTCCTTATGCAATTCCTTGATAAATGTTTGATTGCAATTTAGTATCACAACTACTGTAATCATATTATATCAGTAATTTGTTAAGTGAGCAGTTTTTCCTCTGTATTTATTGTGATTAAAACAAGAACTGCAAGATGTGTGAATTATTGTACTTTATACTTTGTTCAAGGGTGTGCTATCTATTTTCTTCCACTGCAACAAGGTGAGACTGTTTCAGCAATTGATGCCTTGCTTTGGTTTAACAGTTTTGTAATTTTCCCTCACACCATTCGATATTGCAATTGTGACTCAAACACGAAATACGGGCTTTGTACTGCCATATTGTTAATTCCATTTAAGGATCTTTTCTCATATAACTAAAGGTAGAAAAAGAACTCTTTAAAAACATTCTCTTTAAACTTTCCTGATGCCTGACATTACTCTTTGAGCCTTAACTTTAATCTTCGGAACAACATACTGGATGAAGATTTAAATGATAGTTCTAATAATAAAAATACAGTAGACATTTATCCTGACTATGAAGCTGAGATAAATGATAAGTTAGTTAAAACAAATAGGGAAGTTTCCTCTTTGTTTTTTCCTAGCTTTTCATAATTGAAAGAAGATTTTGTTTGTTTCTCTTATGAAGAAAATGCAGAGGATATTTATGTTATTGAAATAGATGTATTTAGCATCCCTTCTTATGATGAAGAAGTTGTTTCAAATAATGACCAAGAACAACCTATTTTTGATGAATATACCAGTGATGGTGATGAACATAATTTTTCTATGTTTTCTTTGAAACCTCTTAGCACAATTCATGTATATGATGATTATGAGTCTCATTCTTGGGAATGTTATGGAGTTTTTGAAGGGGAATTAAATATGCAGCTTATCTCTTATCCATCACCAACAAATGAGAAGCCCTGGTTTGATAAAAACCATGTGTATGAGCAACAAACTATTCTTACAGTACATGCATAAATGATTAGCAGTGAACCCACAGGTGGTTTTGAAGATGAGGAGAAACCATTCAACAAAAAATTCTTTCATCAGTCCTTTATCCACCTTTACATGTTGAGAACATCAAACAACATGTGAGCAATGATGAAATAGAGGAGGTAATGTTTTACTAGTTTAGTACGCCTTGCCAGCAGTTTCATGACCCTGTCAATGAATACATGGAGTTGCACTTTTCAAATGATTTGGAGCCTGCAAATTTTATCATCTTGTCGACATTTGGAGGTTATATTGGCGATCCTAAGGATGTATTTAGTCATTTTTTACACTTTTCTTTCTTCTTATGGATCATTTTTAGTGAAGAGAAGAATTATGTTACCAAACAGTTTGAGTGGCTATGGTGGAAGTTTGTTTTCACCTAAGAAAATTGTAAAAGTCAGTTAGAGTAGGGTCATGTATATAAATAAGCTCATGTTCAATAATTTCAGTTTTCAGTTTGATTTAGGTGTTTGAATAATACTCCACAAGCCCAATGGATAAGGCACTGGAACTACATGATTCTTGGAGCCTCGTAGGGAGGTCTCCATCCTCTGTGGAGTCGGATCTTAACACATAATATTGATCATGTAAAGGAGGATTTATGGTTTTCAGATCCCACATTTAACCATATCTCCAGGTATTATGTCATACCATCAACTAACTTCCTCCTCGGAGTGTGCAAGCTATATTTTAGTTGGCGTTGTGAACTGGCGTTGCGAACTAGTTAAGGAAGAGGGTTGGAGGTTAGGCAACTTGCAGGCATCTGAGTGAAAATCTGAAATTACCAGCATCAACCTCATAGCCATTAGGTACTCCATGATATTTTTTTGTCTTTTTTAGAGATCAAGAAGTGTTTGGTTACTTGATTTTCCTTTGGCGCTGTGAATTGAGACAGACGCTACGAAATGCGCTACAAAATTTCCTATAGCAACTACTTTTACAGATATGATCATAAATCCAAAACGGTGATGTGAGTTTCTCTGAAATTGTTTTTGGAGGAAGATGATATCCTTGTTGACTTGATGACCAAATTTTTGCCTGACCGAGTTTGGAATTTGAGAGAAATAATTAAAACACCAGTGCACTATGAAATGTGCTACAAATTCTTTGTTTTTCATAGTTGTTGGATATTCGCCTTATTGGGAGGTTTCTACATGTCAAGGAGGGTTCAAATGACTTCTCATGGATCATTTAGATGTCAAGGGAAACCTTCACCTAATTTTTATCTCCATTAAAGACCTCATGCAGTGATTTGGAAACAATTTATTAATGACTTCCAATAATTTCCTGAAAATTAGTAGTTTGTTGGATTTTTGTCTCTTTCACTATTGCCACCTAACTCCAAGGCCTAGAATCCAATGAAAGAGATGGGATTCGACCTCCTAAGGATATTTTGATGTTATTTTATATTTAAGAGAGGAGGGAGATCTTGCAGAGGGGTTGGATTCATGAGCTAAGAGAGGCTGCCAATTGCCTATTTGAGGATTAAAGGCTAAAGGCTAGAGAGAGTAGGAGTAGGCAACCCCTACTCTCTCTAGCTCATGAATCCAACCTCTAAGAGGGAAATTGCCTACTCCTACTCTCTCTATTTGAGGATTAAAGGCTGCCAATGATTTATGGATCCCTAAGCAGTAGAGGATCTATTGTAATTTTTCTCATCAGTAATTTTTTTATTCAAGTATTTGTTGATTTATTAAACAGAGAGCATATATGTTTAGTGAACATTCTATCTTATGTTTTCCTCCTTCATTCTTCCATCTATCATCATATAATCTTGTTTTCTGTTGAGCAACTTTAGTGCCTTCAATGAGTAGAATTTTTATGACTCCATTGCCCATTGGTGTAGCCTACTTATCTACAGTTTGTTGCCCTCTCCCTTTATTTATCCATCTTGTTGATCCACCTATTCAAACCAAAACTTATCTTTTACATTATAATGGGTGATGAGCTTATAGTTTAGCAGTCAAAGTGTGACTTTCAGTGCTAACAGTTCTTATAACATGATTCTTCCATTTCACATCAGATTCAACCTTTGATGCTTAACGACATATTACCACTCCTATATAAGTGGTTATAATTCTTACCATGGAAAAAACATAATTATTTTGTTGCAATCCACATGCAAATTTTTTTTTGCAAGAAATTTTGAGATGAAATATTTGTTTGTAGTGTTCCTTCTCAAGAAACTTGTGCAGGTAATAAACAAAATTTTAAACATAGAAATACTCTTTTTAACCAACTCATCTTATCCTTTAAATACCCATCCTATGACTAGTCTCTGGCCCATCCATTCCTCGTGTTTGAACTTTTCTATGATACCACATTGTAAGACACCCAACCCCCTAAGTACCTTTTAAGGGAATGGGGTATCAAATTTTCACTTTTCCTCAACCATCTCAAAGTCTCTTCTCTAGGGCACCATCATCTTCTTCTCATCAAGATATTTCCAACAACTGTCACCATGTTGAAAACCAAGCTCTGGATCAAAAGTTATAGCCTTCCAAAGTTCTAGACCCCTAGAAGCCAAGGCCACCTCATCACCATGTGGCTCCACATCACTTATGTCATCTGACATGGAACTGATGTGTCATAACGCATCACCCCTTAGTGCAGACATGGTTGTTGGTGTGGTAGCTTCCACCTGACTATCGACATCTTGACGTATCAGACCATGAGGTATCAAGTCCTCGACCCCTCTCCATTCTTAATCATCACTCAAAAAACTTTGATCCCTGATATTCATATATACCAGGGCATTGGGATATTGAGCTATCGACCCAACAGGCTATTGGCCCACCAAGCGATTGGCCCATCAGGATATTGGTCCACTAGGAAATCGGCCCATCCACATTTCGTTGCACCCAAAATGCCTGATGTAAGTTGAGATGACACCTCGAACACATGGCCTTGCCACTATCTTCCACCTGGCATAACACGTGGTTCTCGTACCACTCAACATGTGGCACTAATTTTCTCCACGGATCCCAGCCCAAATATGTCAAATCAACATGACATGTGGCACCACCACTGTGTGACACATGGACCTCCCATGTAGACTAAAATGGTGTACACATCATCATTGTGCCTAGGGTTTTATCAATAGGGAACCAACAATTATTTGTTGACCATTGGCTGGGTGATGTCCCTTGACATCATCATCCTTGTCCTCCTCCATGCACAATTCACGCGAGATGGAAAAAATATTTCTTGGAACCTTCTCCCATCGAGCATCGAATTATCGACCTTTCATCCCAACCTCCCATCAACCCATTGGGCATCGGATTACTAGGCCTCCCCAAATAACTTGCACTATGCAACCTCAAGAGCCTAATTCGATGTCGAGTTGGCACCATGGACACATGGCAATGCCACAACCTCACACCTAGCATGACATGTGGAACTCATATTCACCACAGAACTCTGCCTCAAGGTCCTGATTCACTTTGACACATGGACCAACCATTGTGTGGCACATCATCACCAGGAATTAGGTCTCTCCACTCAGGTACTGACACTTTTCCATCGTACATTCTCTATATTACGTCATATGAAATCATCCTCCTTCGTTCTTAGGTTAACAAGGAAAGGTTGGAACCCTTTCCCCAGAACCAGGACCATCGGGTATCGGCATATCAGGACTCTCCAAAGTGTTATGAACTTAACATTCATCTGAGGTCTGATATTCTGTTACCCTGAGGTGTTAACCTAAGCTTGGTTATGAAAATCGACGATTGGGGTCACTCGGCTCCAAGATCCGTTGGTTGTGGATTCAAGATGCTAAACCAAATCTCCATGCTTGACTGGGCCTACGCTTTTATAGGAAGCTCCACATGGAATGCCCCTAGCATGACATGTCATGACACTAATTTTCTCAACTTGATGCATCATTATGGCACAACACATGTCCCTTAACGTCATCATGTTCTCCAATCTGATACGGGTATCCACACAAAACCCCAAATTCACTTGACATGTGACACCACCCACGTCACAATGCGTAGACCAACCACTGTATTCCATGTGTCCCAATCACCATACGACACGTTTCCTCTGGGTATCGAGGCACGGAGCTCCCTACAAACTTCAATAAAATAAAACTCCTTGGAAGCCAAAGGTCCAATTGAATTTTCACAACATAGATCAATGGTATATATATTTACACCCTTAGATCCAATGGCTCGGGTTCATCATGCCTGTTCAAAGGCTTAACCCCAATAGGGGCCCATTCTAGATCCTTTGAAAAATCATCCTCCACCAAGTAGCAACCTCGACCATGTTTTACTCCTTCGTGACTTCCTCATCACCCATGAGGTTACGTCCTCTCTCTCCTGATATACATTAATACATGGGTTGGAACCCTGCCATAGAGTATCGACATATCGAGCTTCCAAAGAGATTTAGTCTTAGAATTCTTCTGGGGTTTGGTACTCCGATACCCCCRGACGCTAAACTCCCTCATGAGATTTTCTACAAGAGATCTACGGTTGGGATCTCTCGACCAGTAGATCTGACGACTGAGATCTCAAAGGCGTCGATGCAAAGGGGCTTATGTCTATCACATCCCACACTCTACTCATCCACAACCAGATGTTGAAAGGTGTCAACCCCGTGACACTGTGGATTCCAAGTTGGCATAGTACATCACTATGATTTCACTCTCTCCTTGTGTTTATTTATAATAAATGTATGGAACTAAGGGCTAGAACCCTACTCCCCGGGTATCGACATATTAGGAATTTTTACATAATCTAGCACACGATACCTTCTAGTGCTCTAGTATCCGATAACCCAATAATCCAGGGTCCTAATCACCATTCCTATATATGTAGTAACGATCGGATGATTATCGTCTATCCTCTCAGCCGATCCTACGACAATTATTCCTTGTTGATTCAAAAAAATATAGGACGAGTTACTAGCCCATATTTTGACAGTCAGGATTGACCGACTGCCACAAATCGATGACTACTATCACTCGTTGATTTACACAAGGATTTTCAATGAGTAGACAACCTGACATTGAATGGTTAAGGTTGACTCCCACTCTGGGATAAACAGTCATTGTTTCTCAACAACTTACATAGGGAAGACTTCGAGGAACGAAGATAAATTTTGGACTTAATTGTCCTTCCATGATTTCCTAGTTCATTCTTCTAGAGATTAATGTGCTCTTTCAACTCTTAGACCCTTAGTGAAAACCTCAAGTCGTGTAAATCTTCCTTTCCATAAATCAGAGAATACATAGGGGTTTATGGGCCTTCTCTAGCCTCCTACACACACACACACGAGATTTATGATTAATTAACTATTGGTTTTATGGGGGGGGATTAGAATTCTTTGATTCAATTCATACTTAACCTCCATTCCCTTTGTTCTTCTACAAATTTTCTACTCAAACCATATAATTTCATTGGTAGTAATAGTATGAATAATTCTACATTACGCATCATATTAAACTTGCAAATAATACAAGGATTCATTCCAACTATACATGGATAGCTATACTTGAGTATATTCACTTGATACAATCATCCACACAGTTCCACCATCATTTAATTACATGAACTTGCCAATGAAACAAGCATTAATACCATTATTCATGCCTACATATTCATAGCATAGACACAAGCATCCAACCATGCATTTCAATTTGATTACACAAGAAATAATCAATACTTATATGTTACAAGTTGTATCCTACCAATTGATTTTGGGTGTATGCCTTTCCACCCAATAGTAGGCTCATATGAATTCATTCTTAGCACTTTGGCCACCCCTGTCTCAAGCCATGAAACCACCAGGGAATATCTATCATGTTCTTAGGGAGTTTGGTATGTGAAGGTCACTCTCCTTCACACCACTCTTGGTAAATATTTTACTCACATCCACCTAGCCCTAGGCTTCAACAAGGTTTATTATATGCTCTCCCAATGCCAAGCTTGCATACTTCTCAGCTCAGGTATGGTTCTTAGACTCTCAAACTGAATGTCAGAGCTCAAGATCTATTCTTCTATTGTGTTTTTACACTATCATTCCTTTTCCTCTGGAATCTGAACTCCCTGGAATTCCTCTTCTTCGACCAACTCCCCTTCTCTTAACTCTTTGTATCCCTTTTCCTGCACACACTCATGCATTTTTCTCTTGCATGCCTGCCATGGAAGGTTCTCGACCTGTCCTCTCCTTTCTGTCAAAAGGAACTCGTGGGGTCAATCTGGGGCTACAAAATTGGTACTTTGTTGTACCTTTTCCTGGCAGTTTTTGCTATCCTAGCCAAGTATTCCATCCTTCCATTCATTGAGGGTGGTTGGTTTTCCAACTACCCATCCTCCCTCATTAACTGATTTTTCCTAGAACTCGGTCTAAAGGGAAATAACTTATTGTTTCTAACTTAAATATCTCAACAGAGAGGCTTGGGGCATGTTAACATAATGATCCCCTCAATAAGCTTATTGACTCTTTCCTCTAGTGGTATCATGCCAATACTTTTAAGGCTTCACCCCATTGTCAATTGGTTGTCATTTTTCATTCAAACAATAATACATTTACAATAATCACATATCATTGCATGACAATCATTTATTATGATAAATTACATATAATCAAGGGTTTAGGAAAGGGGTATTACTCCAATCTCACAATCACCTATAAAAATCCCCATTGCATAGACCTCTTCCCTGTTAGCTTGCACAACCCAAGAAATTGGATCCCTTGATTTTCTTAGCAACTCCTCTAGTTGTCCCACTTCCCTTCAGGAATCCAACATATGTTGAACAAGAAATATCATTGTTTGGATTCCAGGGAATTATAAACTATAAAATAATTTCCTCAATTGCAACCAATATCATTTCACACATCTTCCATTCTCACTTAATTTGTGGCTATAACTTTCATAATTCAAATTTAGCAGACACACAATAGTTTGTTGAGGGACAATTTCCCTGATTCCCCAAACAAAGGATAGTTCACAAGGTGAATTCCAAATTTCTAGTAATTTTATCTCTCTGATAATTGAACAATAATGTATGTTTGAACTTCCCCCTCAAACCTTTAAAATTGAACCGCGGAAACCATTTGTTTGTTGTAATGTACCCAGGTAGGATAATATGGGGTACCTAGGGAGGTACCCAACGAGATAATGAATGTAATGTGGCCATAATCATGGAATAGGCCCACTTAGTAGTAGATGGGTAATAAATAATTCCACTATGTTGTTAAAAGGAAATAGTATAATAATAATGGGTAGTTGGCATGGACCCCTAAAAGTACTCATGAGAGATGTTGGATGTTTGATGTATTGTTTTGTAGCTAGCATGGCTTGTGGAGTGAGTCCTTCCATAAGAAATATTTGATGGTGTTACCCTACCTTAAGGGTTCTTCTCTCTATTATAGTGTTCTTTATGGTGTGAAAGGTAGGGTGCCACCATCAAATACTCATTATGGAAGGAATCCCTCCACATGCCATGCTTTCCACAAAACAATATATTCACCAATACAATGATACTCATGTGTATTTTACTTTTGTATGAGTATTCTTAGGGACCCATGCCAACTACCCCTTATTATTATATTATTTCCTATTGACTACATCGTGGGTATATTTACTACCCATCAACTACCGAGTAGGCCTATTCCAAGATTATGGCCACATTACATGATTCATTATCCCCTTGGGTACCTCCCTAGGTACATTTCACTTGCATGGTAAAGGTAAAAATTTAATTTCATGGCATAAGGGGGTCATGTATCCCTTCATGAACTAATCCCCCCCAAGGATTAGTTACACCTAAATAGACAATAATCAAGGACATAATTAAGTTTTAAAATGCTTTGGGTTAGTTCCCTTACTAAGGTCCCTTCCTTTGCCTACTAAGCCCCCTTGTTTTCCCCCTCTTGTCGAGTCATAGTGCCCCTTATGTTTTCCTTGTCTACTGTAGCTAGTGATGTACTTTTATTAATCATTCAATGTTCGATTACAAATTTCATAATTTGACTTATATCCATTCATCATGTATATACACAACATTGTATTGAAGATCAAAACTGGGGTATTAGATCCCCCCAACCTTATATTTTGCATTGTCCTCGGTGCACATCACCATTATATGCCTCTAGAATTGCATCCTCCATCTCCCATGTTACTTCTTCATAGTTGTGATGGGTCCATTGGACCTTTACGTGCCCTATGAATATGCTCCTAAGAACAATAACCTTTTTGACCATTATACACACTAATTTCACCTGGAAGTCTCCTTTCGGTTCCACTTAAATCAAATTCCAATCAATGACATGGTTAGGATCATGCACATATTGTTTCAATAACAACACATGAAACACATTATGCACTTTTATGATAGCATGATATGCAAACATGTATGCAATAGGTCTCATCCTATCTATAATTTCAAAAGGAACATAATATCTGGCTTCCAATTTAATGCATCTCCCTAGCTTTAATGAAATTTTCTTTTCTTTTTCTTTCAGAAACACATGCTCCCCAACTTTAAATTCCCTTGGGATTTTACCTTTATTTACATAAATCTTTTTCTTATCATGTGTTAGATTTAAATTCTACTTGATTTTTACCATTCATTCTTCCATTTCTCAAAGAAATTATGGACCAAGTACTACTCTATCTTCTAGATTGTCCCAACTAACTAGAGTATTACACTTTTTGCAGTACAATGCCTCAAATGGACTCATCTTCAAAGGAGCTCGATATCCATTATTATAGGAAAATTCTACTAAATGTAGGTAATCCTTCCACGTTGATGGATTCTCCATCACATGTGTCATTCTTAACATGTCTTTAATCAATTGATTGACTCTCTCTATTTTACTATTTTTTTGTGGATGATAGGTTGTACTAAAGTTTAGATTTGTATCAAAACCCTTGAATAATCCTTTCCAAAAGTTTGAAGTAAACTTTGGATCTCTATTTGAAATAATTGTCTTAGGTATCTTCTACAACCTAACAATCTTCTTTAAGTAAATCTCTGGTATATTAACTATCTTATGAGTCAACTTAACTAGAATAAAGTGAACAATTTTTGTTAATTTGTCCACCACTACTATTATTGAATCATGTTTCCTTGTTTTCCTTGGCAACTTATAGACAAAACCAATAGTTACCACTTCCCTTTTCCACTCTAGAATTGGTAATTTCCATAACAAACATGTCAGATGTCTATGTTTATCCTTTATTCTTTGAAATTCCATGCACGTGGCTATATAATCAACCACATCCTTCTTCACTCTTGGCCAAATTTTTTGACTTGGTACTATTGCAATTGTCTTATGATAACTAGGATGTCCAACATATGGAAGATTATGCATTTCTTTTAATACAAGTTTCCTTAATTTATAAGAATTAGGAACATACACTCTATTTTTATGCATAAGAATTCCATTCTCTTCCAACTTATAACCCTCATAGTATCTTTGATAGGTTATGCATATAGAAAATAGATTTTTTCGTCAATCCATCTATGTTATTCAGGTTATTTCATGAAGTCAAAGTCTAGGTAGGGAAGGTGGTTGTGACTTTTATTATAGGAGAAGGTGTTTGATAATAATGATAGGTGGTATTAAAATTTGATGTCTGTCTTTGTACGTTCAAAAGCAATTATGATGTTTCAATATTTTTAATGTCTTTTAAAATATATTTACATAATTTAATAAGTTGTCAATTTTAGATTAGAGAAATCAATGTCTAACGTAACAATACACAAGATTAACTTAATAATAAACACAAATTGAAAGCATACTTTGATATAAACAAATTCCCCTTGCTAGATTATATTCATGTTACATTATATAATCCCTAAAATATTGTAAGTTATACAAAGTTGCAATAAAATTAGTTTAGTAATAGAATTTGGATTTTATATTATTTAAAGATTAGTTATTTAAAAAAATTATATAATATTAAAATTTGTGAAAGTGTAAAATTTCAATATCAAAATCATAATAAAAAAATTTTACTGTTTTATTGGGAATCAAGATAGTTGAACCCATAACCTTTCCAATTTGAAGAAAATAAATTCACATGTGACTTATGATTCTTGTAACTAAACTTCAAAAATTTTAAAAGTAACATTTACTATATAAATGAATCACCTCGTGTATCAAGGTGGATACTTGATACAACATGATCTTTGCCTAGTCTTCATGATGATGGAGCACATGGGATATTGGGTGTCTTGGGGATACTATAAGGAATTGAAATTGCCCTTATGATCTTGGAGTAAGATTTAAAACTATTTTTAATGTCGTAATCTAAACATTCTACGTTTTGACCCTTTTCTGGGGACTTTTTCTATTTAATTTTGCCTAAAATCTGGTGAGAAAGTGTTGGATCTACATATTTGAGCAGATAAATCTATGTAATCTGAGTGCCCCATGCGTTTTTCAACACGTTGAATCCATTTATACATTTAGAAATGCAATTTAAATAACAAAAAATTGTGATTTCCTCCAAATTTATGTCGTCGGATTCCGACAAAAAAATCCAAAACTTTGAACAATTAGACAATGCCTATTTCTATTTAGTTAAGAGTTCATCTTCTTCGAATGTAAGAAAAAAAGTTAACAACCCAATAAAGAGAGGCACATGGAATAAATAAAATTTTGTTTTGCACCTTACTTACCACCAATAGATTATTTTAAGTGACATGATTTTCCTTTAATAACAATAACGAGTCAACTTACATTTATAAATAACAATAAATGATAACTGAAATTGCGAAATTATAATAAATTTTCACACCTTAAAAAAATTACTTTTGTAGATTTGTAATTTTCTAAACTCTAAGTGGTGATCTAAATGTTGTAATAAACCCATATAGATTGACGTTGTTGTTGTAGGAAAATTCCCCTGCGGACATGTGAATTCCCTCTTGGATCTTAGACCCTTATTGTTAGCACTCCAGGAGTCCTTCTCAGGTTGTAGGTAGAAGAAGCCTGGTAACTTAAAATATGTTTTGGTTTTTTGTGTAGGTTGGATAAAATAGGACACATAGACTACTAGCTCACACTTAAGACACTTAGTAATATAATCAGATGAGACAATGATTTCAAAAGTGTATAATCAGATGAGTAACTGAGTGGTGGGTGAAGAAACTCTATATCTATCAACCA
>ML802199.1:218400-229370 GCA_009831015.1 Picea engelmannii | reverse complement strand
AAGAGCAATTGAATGGTGGTTTAGGCATTAATTGAATAAGGTGTTGATTGGTTACATTGAATGCCACATTGTTCCAATATTTATTGGTGAAGTGTTATAATTTTTCATTGCTATTGATAAACATTGACTTCGTCAACATTTATTGCTAATTGCTTATATCTTATTCAGATAGTCATCTAATATATGAAGTACTAACCCCATTGAGATATAGCTTGCATATATCAGTTTGTTGTTGCTTTGTTCCAGGCAGGTATACTTTCTTTGGGGGTTTATTTTAAATTGGCCTTTGGTCGGACTATCTGTTTGGGTGGTGACTTGTGAGGGGGAAACTTATCCTTGTTTTTTTATCCTTTTGCCTCCTCAAAACCCCAGGTCACCGGGGAAGTCTCCCCTAGGCCTCACCTCCCTAAATAAAAAGAATCTTCCCATTGTAGTGACATTGGGTGGGATAGGTTCCTGTTTCGCCAGTTTGACCTACAAAACTCAAGCCTTCTATCCTTGCTACAAACTTGATTTGTACATGGAAAAGAAAGATCGTTCAAGAAGAGATTACCACAACACAACAAGCCAATACACCCAAACAATGAAGTGCCTCCACAAGATGCGCAACTTCAAGGGGTGGTTTCAATGGCATCAACACACCAACACAAGCCCAAACAACAAGTGTCTCGAAAGGATGCGCAACTTCAAGGGGAACTAGTTAACCATCCACAAGAGCTCAATGAAAATGCATGTGAGATAACTTAAGTGAGATGTTTGCATAAGTTAAAGAGCATTAAACCATCAAAAAAATAAAAGATTATACCAAGTTAAGGTGGATTAAGTTTTAGGATTGCTTATGTTGATTAAGTTAAAGTGTGAATCCTAAAACTATGTGACTTCCCTAGAACTCTTCCCGCTTGTACCAAAAGGACTGTTGGGTGCTCAAGAAGTGAGGCAAACAAGGCCACACCCTAGCTCCACAGATCAATCCGGGAACAAAAGTACTCCACAAGGGGGACACTCAGTGGTGTGAGACCATCCCTGATCTAGCACCCCCTGCTTCTTCCTTAGCTTCCTTTTTTTATGGCAAAGTTGAAATAGTTGAAGGTTATCTAATTAACTAGATAAGTTGAAGCCTTAAGAATTATTAAGGTAAATTGTCTCTTAAAGATTATTTTGAGTTAAATTAAGTGCTTGCAAGTAAAGTGAAATAGATTGATTAAGCTTGAAAAAGATTTAAGTGATTTAAACTTGAAAACAAAGTAAGTACTTGAAAATAAAATTATGCTTGAAAAACACAAGTAAAGTTACTATGTCTCCACGGCTTAAGCAATGAAAAGGAAATAGCTCCTAAGATCCTAAGATAAACTATACACAAGCATTAAACCACAACTAAGTTCGTAGCCTTACGATATAGGATGGTTGACTTTGCCAAACTCTTTCCTAGGTGTAGGCAAACAATGAAAATAAAACGTAGAAAATTAAATTAGCTTAAGAAAAACAAGCCCTTGAGACTCCCTTGGGCTTGATTTCAAAGAGAATGAAGTGGGTATTTGTTACCCCAACTTGGGAGGAGTTTGCTTTACTTTAGATGCCCCAAAATAGGTTGTTCCTCCACGTTTCTGTCACGAACCTGTCAAAAACCAGCAAGTAAAACTTGCTGGAAAAGCTGCAAAAATCACTAAAAATCTGCAGAAAATTTTTGTTAGTGTATTGCAGAAATTTTAAATGTAAAACCAGTAGTATATATATTCGTTTTTTGTCTACTTCAGAACACAAATCCATCCATATATAGAAGAATATGAAAAGAAAAGCATAACAAAAAATACAAGAGGTTTTAAGTGGGTGTAAAGGAAAATTTTCAGATCTGAAATCTTCACTCCAAACCCTTAGGTAACCTGCAAATCCTGTGAGAAAAGCTACAAAAATAGAGAGGATGTGAGTAGGTCTAGATGCTAAAACAAAATACTTTGCAATACCAAATAAACACTTCACTAGATCTATGATAATACTACCACAAATCTATCCAAGCAAAATACTTTGCCTGGATTCCTACTCTAGATCTATAAGCTAAGCATACACAAGAAAATAAACAAAAACAAGATCACCTCATTAAGCAATATGGCACCAAGAAGACTCTTCACACCATGTATTCTCTAAAGTTTTTTGTACTAGAAGCAAGCTAGGACAAATACTTGCCCAAGCTTGAGAAAAGAAAGAAGAGAGCAAGAAGAATGAGAGAGAAGAGTGGGAGAGAAAGGAGAGGAGAGGAGAGAAATGGGTAGAGTAACCATGCACTGAGAGATCATGTGTGAAAAGAGGGAGGGGAGACCTTTATTTATACTTGGGAGCCAAGAGTTACCCCTCTTGGATGAATTACAAGTGTCACGCATCCAAGAGAAATAGACAAAGTCAAGGAAAAGTCACTTTTAGGGTTTGGTAAATTAGGGTTTGGGTAAGTTAGGGTTTGAGGGTTGACTGATGAAAGGGGGAAAACACATTTTCCTATGGTCAAACATTAAGTTAGACACCAAGGAGGGCGAATTTAGGGTTTAGGTGATTTTTTTCACTTAATCTTTTTAATTCCCACATGTCAATTAGCTAGGGAACACCACTTTAAGTTGTTAGCTAAGCACACGGAGGTCTTTTAAGTGGAAAATTATTTTTCCAACATAGGAAAAAGGTTAGGAAAGGGGTTTGGGGAGGTTAAGAATAGGTTTAGAACTTTCTCCCACTCTTTCTCTAATTAATTTGTTCTTTTTACAAAAATTTGACAATTTGATTTTGTCAATTTCAGCAACCAAATTGTTGTCTTAGACTAACTGAGACTCCTCATGGACAAACACCTAGCAAATCTTGTCCAATTGAGCTGAAACTTGGTCTTAGGGTGTAGAGGGTCTCATTCCGTTTCTTTTGAGCACAAATACTCCTATCAAAATCCCAAGGACCTATTTTTTACATTTTTTATCAAAAATTAATTAAAATTACCTTTAACTGGGTAATTTAAAAAATTAAAAAAAATACTTTAGACTCGACGGAATTCCACAAGACTCTAGGAGATGTCTAGCATGGTCATTTACAATATTCCTAGACACGAGTTAACATAGGGCTCGATCATTAGAACGCCTTTCACCACTTTGGAGAATTATTGGGGGAGTGAAAAACTCAAGGGAAATTAATAAAGGCTGGTTAGGCCAAATTAATAACCTGAGGAAAAAAAACACTTGATGAAAGGGAATCCTCTAATGATAAAGTCCTAGGCAATTGACCTAAACTATGATCCATGCAGACCCATTACATTATTATCCAATGCAGGGGAGCAGAAATTCCAATTATAAAAACACGTGTTGAAGCCAAAATTTCCTTGTAGAACCTGTAAGTCTTCAAACTAGTAGCACCATCAGGTACATATCATCATGGCACATGGAGTTGACCCCCTAACTGAAATAGGTGG
Source organism: Picea engelmannii (assembly GCA_009831015.1). Taxonomy (NCBI): domain Eukaryota; kingdom Viridiplantae; phylum Streptophyta; class Pinopsida; order Pinales; family Pinaceae; genus Picea; species Picea engelmannii. Next base: position 225,934 of record ML802199.1, on the reverse strand, counting down.
TCAACACCGGGCATCAGGGGTACTTCAAAACCTACAGGCAGATTAGGGAGAGATTCTCATGGAAGGGTCTCAAGGATGATGTACCGAAACACATCCGGGAGTGCCCAACTTGTCAGCAGAACAAGTCCGAGCAGACACACCCTGCAAGGTTACTTCAGCCTCTACCCATTCCAGAGCAGAAATGGGAGATCATTTCTATGGATTTCATTACAGGCCTTCCTCGAGTGCAGGGCAGGGACTGTATATTTGTGGTGGTCGGCAGGCTGACCAAATTTACACATTTCTTTGCCATACCCACGAACTACAAGGCCATACAGGTAGCGGAGTTATTTTTCAGAGAGGTATTCTGGTTGCACAGTTTACCCAGACAGATAGTCAGTGATAGAGATGGGCGCTTCATCAGTGCGTTTTGGCAAGAGCTTTTTCAGTTGGCCGGCACAGAGCTAGCCACGAGTACCAGCTACCACCCACAGACAAATGGACAGACAGAGATTGTCAACAAATGGGTGGAGGGGTATCTGAGGAACTATGTAGGAGGGAAGCAGCGCACATGGGTGAGATGGTTGCACATGGGTGAGTATTGCTACAACATGACTTACCATACGTCTATCAGAATGTCACTATTTAGAGCATTGTATGGATACGATGCACCCTCTTTTGTGGAGACAGTGTTTGGGGATAGCAGGGTCCTAGGGGCCAAAGACTGAGTGGAGGAGAGCCGGAGGATTATGTGGGCAGTGAAGGAAAAATCGCAGGCAGCTTAGAACCAGCAGAAGATCTATGCAGACGGGCAGAGGGTAGAGCGCAGTTTCAAGGTAGGGGACTTGGTTTTCCTACTGTTACATCCATACAAATAGTTCTCCTTGAAGAGGAGCAGAGCAGAGAAGCTGAAGCCAAAATTTGATGGGCCATACAGAGTCATCAGGAGGGTAGGCGAGGAGGCATACGAGCTAGAGCTACCGGAGGGTAGCAAGATTCATAACGTCTTCCACGTTTCTTGACTTAAAAAGGCAGTGGGACAGCAGGTTAGCATTTCAGAGGAGTTGCCACCCTTGGATCAGGAGGGCCAGTTGGAGCTAGTGTCGGAGGAGGTACTTGAGCAGAGAGAGCGCAAGTTGAGGAGCAGGGTCATCAGGGAGTGCTTGGTTAGATGGAGGGGACTTCTAGTGGAAGATGCCACATGGGAGGGAGAGCATATTTTGTTGCACCTAGGATTGATGTTGCTTGAGGACAAACAATCTCGCGAAGGGAGGACTGTGATGTCCCATTCCAAAGAGTAGGCCAACAAGGAGTGACTTAGTAGTCTATTTGTTCACGTAGACTATAGCCAGGCACAAACATGGAACAAGAGGAGAAATAAGGGAGATTTGGTGGCTAAACGATGAATTAAGCGAAAAAGCATAGGAAAAGTCACTTAATCCTAAGTCAACAGAGAAATAGAATGAAAAGGTGTTAAGGGGGGGGGCCTTAATTAATTAATTACTCACCTTAGGAGGAAAAGCGCCTAGCTTAAGTGATGTCAATGGTGAATTAGATTGGGAAGAGTATAAAGGGAGGAATTCGACCTAATTCCTTATTATGTTATGATTTGATGTTGAGATAGTTCTAGAGGAGGAGGAGATCGACCCCCTTAATGTTTTGTGGATTTCTGGAGGAAACCACCACCATTGAACGGTTTCAGTGTTGAGAGACACACCCTAGCCTATCGGAGATACCATCCAGGTGTTTCACCAAGCTATTCAGGAGATCCAGTACAGTGATTGCGCAGCTCAGCCAGTGAGGGCGCAAGGGTTAGAGAGAGGGTTCGTGTGGCCACACAAGACAGAGGAGTATCTCATAGATTCCTTCCGACCCAGTTGAGAGCTAGCCAGGGCGCACCTTTTGAGCCACCAGTCATCAGTTTCTAACGGTGGAATCTCCCAGAGTGCAACAAACAGTTAGTTAGGGCGCAGCGCTTGAGGAAGCACATTTGGGATTCCAAGGGGTATTCCGAAGCATATCTGAAGAAACCCTTCTGACCCATTACAGAGGAGGCCAAGACGATCGTTTCGAGTCATACATCGTCAGATTCCGCCGGTGGGTTCACTAGGGCACACTCCCACAATCCAGGAGGTGCGCAAACCCCCAAGGGTAACATCCAGAGCTTCAAAGGTCGGATCTTCAGTCCGACAGTTACCAGGATCAGTCTAGAGGTCGAGGCACTCCTTTTGGGATAGTTTCCAGTCCATTCCGATGAGTATCGCCGTCAAGGCGAGTTTTCCAGTATCTGCAACAGTTGTCGTGAGCTTCTGGAACTACATTTTGTCAACCTATCCGTGCATGCACAGATCATCCTTCATCTTCTGGTCACGGGTATTTCTTTTTAGTTATTTGTATTCAAGTGACGATCCATGAGATCTAACTGACGACTAGTATATCTACTTCCAGCAAATTATTGTATTTCTTGCTTTTTCCTCATATTATATATCAGTGAGTTGTGTTGTCCTTTCTTTCGCATGCATCATATATATATATATATATACTACTAAAACACTAAATGAATGAAACACACATGCGAGAATCACCAAGCATGTTCACACATTCACTCAAACGCATCCAGAAACCCCCAGAGTATCAGATCTCAGTGATAAAACAGTAGTTCAGCAGTAGATATCCAGATCAACTGGATCAGGGATATTTCACTGACTTGGTGACAAGAGGTGACAGCATTATCCACAAGCATTTCACGGAGATGAGAAGGTTGGCTTGTGATGAGACCCCCTTTCTCTTGGCTATGCCACCATGAACCACTACCCTGGTTTGGTGACCAGATAGATGGTAGTGTCATACCGCTACATGCCCATGGTCATAATAGCTCGGCTCATGATGAGACCTCCCATCCACCAACTAGTACCTTGAGTTTTTATTTATCTTATGGGTCCCCTTTTCTTTTTGAGAAGCTTTTTACTACTTTCTCGGGAATCCCTCGACGAAGCATCTCAAAGGTTTCATTTGGGCTTTTGACTCTCGCCAGCGGCTTTTACCCCTTGGGCCTTTAGCCCCTTCTTCCCATAAGGCAAGGTACAACCCTTCCTAGTGTGGCAAACCCAACGCCCGAACAAAGGTAGGGGAAAATGAGAGGAGTAAAGATGGAAAGTGGTAAGTATGGAGGGAAATGGACGATGACCTTTCATAGACCCACCCAGTAGCAACCCATCTTAAAGGGAGATCAACTTGCTAGGGCATCATGTCACCCTTCCAGGTATGAATAGGTTAAAGAGCATAATTTCCAAGCAAACGTCATGAAATGAAGGAGAATTCAGTGCAAGATATTCAAGTGCTTCAATAATCAGAGTGACACATACCATGATACCCAGACTCAATACCTCATGGAGCGAGACTTACTTCTACTTCAGGACCAGGTTGGTGGGATGGATGTTGTTGCTGCTGAAAGATGAGTTGCACTGAAGAAAAGAGGGACCCTCCGGGGCCATGCTCAAGTCATCTGGCTCTCCGCACTCCATGTCTAGGACCTGTGGGCCTCGAGACATGATCTCCTTAGTTATCCATAGGATAGGCGATAACAGGCATCATAGTGTTGTTCTTGATATATTGCTCATCATGTCTAGATGATATTACCCCTTGCACACATGTATGATGTCTTCCGAGTGATTGATATTAACATGACATGCTTCTAGTGCATAGACATGTAGTGGTTGTTGCTTGGCAGTTGATGGCCCTGTTATCGCAAAATTTGTACTTTGATAAAAGGGAAGGTAAAAGGAAAGCAAATTGGCGTAACTAGAGGTTATCCTACCACTCTCACCTCAATAGGATTCCTCTTTCTATTTAGGGTTGTAGGCCCAGGGGAGACGTCCTCGGTGACCTGGGGGTTTGAGAAGGCAAGGTCAAAAAGGCTAATAAAAGATCCCCTCTCACAAGTCACCACTGATCAGAAAGTCTCGGTTTTATAACCAATGAAGTGATTATATATCAAAGTGTACCTGCCCAGAACAAAGCAACAAGAAACTATATATATTGCCCCAAGTACAGCTTGTTGGTTAGCACTTCATAAAACCATAGACTTTCTCAAATAAAGCAATTCGTTGATAATGGTGAAGTAAATAGAAAATTATAACAGCAATATTGATGAGGCAATGCTTCACATTAAATTCCTTGGAACAACTTCAAAATGACTAAGAATAATCAACCATTAACTTCATAATACTAGCATTTATTAGAAGCAAAAAGGCAATGCATAAATCATCCTTTTCAATTGCTTTTAGAAGCTTTTAATGTTGCAATTAATGGTTGTAGCTTACTTTAGTAACAGCGGCAATAATATTAGTAGGTTAGGCTATTCTAGTGTTAGAAATGGTTAGTAGGAAGTTCAAGGTATAGGTTTTGAAGGTTGTTTTGATCAATCACTCAATAAGAAGACTTAGACTAGTGCTTTAGGGCAAATGGAGTCAATGATATGGCAGCAAATGTTGGAGGAAAATGATAATAGTAGGAGAGTTAAAGACGAGAGATTAATAGATTGGAGTCTTGGTAACCCAAGGCTTCAATTATCAAACCCTACAGGAAACTAGCTACTAAGGTCTAGGTAACCCTAGGCCTTAGTAGGTTTCCTCCCTCTTTAACTCGATGATAAAGCAAAAAACAGCTAAGATGAAGCAATGGATACTAAGGTGTTGCAATGGCAAGGCCCTAGCTAATGCTTCAAGAAAATCGGCCTCTTGACAAGATCTAGTAGGTGAAGGCTTTTAAAGCTAGGACAATAACATGTGCTAGTCTTCCTAGGGTTTAATCAAGCAATTTCATAATCTTTAATGTAAATGCAAGATAAATAAGACTATAACCATTCAATTAAGAAGAATTGCAGAAATATCACTTACATACATCAAGAATCATAAAGAAAAACACTAGTTGAACACTTCCACCAAGAAACTTGTCAAAATACTCCAAATCTAGCCTTCCTCAATAAGTGCACCTAAAATTTCAACCAAGAAACCCTAGATAGGGTGCAAATTTCAATCCTCACAAGTGTGAGTGAAAGATGATGAATAATACAAGGGTTAGAACCCTTATTTATACAATACTAATGACCAGAATTAGGCCAAAAAGACCGACATGGCCAGTTACACATAATATCCAGTTTTTACATTAAATGTCACAAATAAACCCTAAATCAAGCTGTAAAGATGGCGTTATGCCCTTTTAGGGTGACGTTAGGCCCTTTTAGGGCAATGTTGGCCTCCTGAAGCAAAACGTTAGGCCTCCTTGGGCCTTAAGATCCTACCACACGTGCCACTTGGCAGATAACTGCCTCCAAAGTATCCAAAACGTTGGGTGACATCATGGGCCTTCCAAGGCCTACATCATGGTGAAAGGGCAGGACCCCCCTGGGTCCAGGCCTGCCAGGTTGTCCCGGGTCGAACGTCCTCCTCTCTCTCTAGTGCAAACCCCTGATCTGTCTCTGCCCCTAGCTGGGGTCTCAGCATCCATCTAGTGGGCTTTTAGCCCTGTTGCCGTCCTAATACACACCTGGGGTAACGTGGAAGAAACCTTCAATCCACTTGGTGTGTCCTTGGGGGCAAGTTTCGAGTCAAGGTGTTGTCACCTGATCCTCAACTCCTCCGTCTAGGCCAACTCCTAACGAAGCCAAGGGGGGTAGTCCCTATAAAAATAAATCAAAAGCATTTCTAAACTAAGAAAGAAAAGACACCTAATCTAGGAGTTTATTGCTTGAAACAAAACTAGATCATTTAACACTTAGCATTTATCATCATCATAAAACATTTTGCTCATAAGACATTCATAAATCAAAGGATACAATATCTGCAGGACTTAAGAGCATAAAAGAAAGTTAGACAAGATGCATAAGTGTAACTGCTCACATAAGATAAATAAATGTATTTTTTAACCAGTGCCTTAAAAGGAGTCGTGGGCAATGTAGATCGAAGATTTTATTAAGGTAAATTTTGTGTTTAGTTAATGAAGAGTGTTTGGCCCCTTTGGAGGCTAGCTCTTTGCTTGGACTTGCCGAGAGTTTACCGAAACCCAATGGTCTCAGCAGTAAACTCACCAAAAGTGTTGGATGTACAACACAGGTAAACTGTCTTACTTCGCAGGTCACTTTTAAGCGTTTTCCTCCCAATGAACTAACAACTTCAGAGATTGTCCTATTAAGCTAGCAAGGTTAAATTACTTGAATAAAAGCTTGAAAAAGATAGATCACACCCTGCTTTGTAACTGAAGTACTTGCACAAACACTTGAAAATAGAGAGATGGATTTGCAACAATTAAGTTTAACTACCCTGCTTTGTAGTTGAGAAAAAGATTTACAAGATACTTTTAGAAATTTAAACACTATTGCAAAGAAAGAAACCTGAAGCAGAAGATTAACTAAACATGCATGAAAAATTAGAGTGTTGTAGTGTGTTCGATGTACTTGACTTGTGTGTTTGACTACTAGATTTTAAGCATGCATCAATCACAAGAAAGAAACCAAAACCCACAACAAAAATCCCCCTAACGGAGATGAAGAAACCGGGCACAAAGGGCCCGCTTTTATTGCACTATTACAACAGAGAACCAATGTTCTCTTTAAGCTTTTAGCTTTTTTTTTAGAAAGAAAGGGATCCTTATAATTGGATCGTTTAGAGGAATACAAGAAAGAGGTAAAAATGAAAACAATGCATGCAGACTTTAGATGTTTAAAATTGAAATTTAGAGTTATTCCAAGCAGCATGCAATTAAAGAAAAAGATGGGGAAAAGAAGTTTATCAATTTTTCTGGAGTTTTCGCCTGAGCCTAGAACTTTGGGCTATGGGGTCCTCTTAATGTGAAGAAGAGGGAGCTTGATCTTCGAATTTCTTGGACGATGACAGTTGAAACAACCACCTGTCAATCCTCCAAGCTTGAGGAACATGCAACTATACACTTCAATCCTGCAACAAAATTGTTAAAGGTCTTCCCTACACAACACAGCTCACGCACGCATGTTAATTTAACCGAAAATAAAGCATGCAGTGTAAAAGTCTATGAAATAAAGAAGCAATAAGATAAATCAAGCTAGATTAATCTTACCCTACTATATGATAGCATACCTTCAAGGCTTTACCAATTAATCACAAAACTGAAATGTAAGATGTTAATGTTTAAGCCATTATTATAGATGTTTGCATTTCATTAGATAACAATATCATAATCCAAGATCACTGAGAAATACGCAATCACAAGAGACACAGCATTTATCCTGGGAAACACTCTAGGGGAAGAAAACCCAGCAAAACTTCCTTAATATAGATAGCCAATACAATGCCAAGAGATCTCTATGCTAAAACAGAAAGTCCTCTCCAAGATATGCGCCACTCTCTCTCTCCTTTGCCGGTAACAGATCAGAACTTGTCTCTCAAACTGAGCAAGTGAGTGGTGCCTAAGTGAGGTGCTAGCCTCCTTTATTTATACAAGTCTGGCACGTGTGAAGTGTCTCCTCACTCGCAGGGCCGACTTCTCCAACTGGGTGGGTAAACCCACCTTTATTATATTT
>ML802199.1:180257-193980 GCA_009831015.1 Picea engelmannii | reverse complement strand
TTGTGTGTTTGTCCCCTAGGGTTTTGATTCAGCAAATTTATAAGCAATATGCAAGAAATTTAAACTACAACCATTCAATAAGAAGTTTTGCAGAAAAAACACTTACAATTCATGAAGAAATAACCATGCAAACCCTAGTTGTAACACCTTCCTTCAAGAAAAACACCATAAATCCCAAAAAAATCTCTTCCTTCAACAAGTGCGCATCACTAGTTCAGCCAAAAACCCAAATGGGGCACAAATTTCAGACCTCACCAAGTGGTGAGTGAAAGATGATGATAAAATGAGAGTCAAAACCCTCAATATATAGTGTATCAATGACCTAATTTTACTTTTTAGGTCATAAAAAAGGCCGACAAGGCCATAATACCAAAATAATATTGTTTTTACATTAAATTGTCAAATTAAAACCCTAATTGAGTTGCAAAGAGAGTAAAAGCCCCTTCAAGGGAGGCGCTAGCCCTTTCTAGGGCAAATGAGACATCCGAGAGCAAAACGTTAGCCCCCCAGGGGCCTCTCCAACATGCCACACGTGCCACTACTGCCCAGTCTGCCTCCAAAGGTGTGTATGAAGCTAGATGACGTCATGGTGAAGATGGGGACGTCCTAAGCCTTCCAAGGCTAGCGTTCCACTGAAAAGGGGTCATTCCCCCTAGGTCTAGTCGTGTCGGAGTGCCTTTAATGGAACGTCCTCTTCCTCTTCGGTGCAAAATCCCTGATCCATGTCCATCCTCTCTCTACCCCCTGATGGGGTCTCAACATCCATCTAGTGGGCTCTTCAGCCCCATGGACGTCCGAACTGGTCATCTCCCCATGTCTACCGGTCCAAATGGTACCTATCCGTCGGGTATGGTCCTGCACATCAAAAGCTACGCCCTCCATGGGCTCATCAGTCACCGGGATCATAGCAATGTTAATCACATTTCATCATCAATATTATTAAACATATGCATAAAAACCCAAATACATCAGTCAATAGCTCAAAGACATTACAGAAACCTGCAATACAAGATCGGAGAAAAAGACAAGATGTTTAATCCAAGCCATGTAAGTGAGGTGATGTGGCTAGGGGATGTCCAGACATGTGGGTGCAGTGAAGGCCCAGGATGCATAATGTTATATGTGGGTGCCTTTGTAGAAGGCGAGCTGTACCTGTCATAGATGCATTTTTTCCAAGCCCGTTCTTGCCTTTATTATTTTTCTTGCTTTATTCTTTTATTTGCTTTTTCTTCTTCTTTTTCTTTTTATTCAAGGCCTGACCAAAGGACACTGCCTTGGCATGGTGACCAGAGCTGACAGTGTTACCCACAAGTACTTTCACAGAGATGAGAAGGTTGCCTCGTGATGAGACCCCCTTTCCCTTGGCCATGCAACCAAAGGTCACTGCCCTGGCGTCGTAACCAGATGGTGACAATGTCATACTGTTAGGTACCCATGAACCTAATAGGCTGGCTCGTGATGAGACCCCCTATCCTCTGACTAGGTCTTGTTTGTTATTTTCCGGGTCCCTCTTGTTTCTTGCTGAGAGGTCTTTTATTGCCTTCTCGGGGATCCCTGGCCGAAGCATCTCGAGGTTTCATTTTTAGGCTTTTGTCTTTTACCAGCTGCTTTTACCTTCTGGGCCTTTAGCCCCTTCTTCCCACGAGATAAGGTGCAATCCTACAAATATGTCAACCCAATGCCCGGACAAGGGGAATGGGATAAATGAGCAAGAGATAAGATGAAACAGTGGTGCTATGATGGGAGCGGACGATGGCTTTTCAGAAATCCCCCTAGTGGCAAACCAGGACCTATGGGCACAGGCTTGCTAAGGCACCCCGTCAATTTCCCCAAGCATGGTCAAGTGGGCTAATGTAAGATCCAAGCAATTGTTAGAGATAAAAGGAATCAGATGCATATATTTAAAGGTTTTAATGATCAAAAGTGACACACACCATGATACCTGGACCAATTACCTCATGGAGCAAGAACCTCTTCCGATACAAGACCAAGTTGATGGTGATGGATGTTGTTGTTGCTGACAAGACAAATCTGATGAAAAAAGAAAAGGATGGGCCCTCCAAGGCCATGCTCAGGTCAATCCTGCTCTCAGTACTCCATGTCTAGGACCTGTGGGCCTCGAGACATGATCTCCTAGTTATCCCTAAAAAGCGAGGATAACAGGCCACATCGTCAATGCACAGGGGGTACAGGTGCACTAGGAGAAGATCAGGGCCATTTTGGATTGGCCAACGCCCAGGAACGTGACAGAGTTGAGGAGTTTCTTCGGGTTGTGCAGTTATTACAGGCGGTTTGTCCGGGGTTTTTCTCAGCTTGGAGCACCACTGATGGATCTTACCAAGCATGGGGCTTTCATCTGGATCGAGGAGTCACAGAAAGCCTTTGATCACATGAAGGAAGTCATGGGCACTTGTAAAATGTTGGCATTACCAGACTTCACCTTGCCATTTGTACTAGAGTGTGACGCATCCGACGAGGGTATTGGGGCAATTTTGATGCAGGGAGAACACCCCATTGTATCCGAGAGCGGAAAGCTCAGTCAACCCAAGAGGTCGTACCCCATTTATGAAAAGGAAATGTTGGCAATCATGCATGCCTTGACCAAATTTAGACAATATTTGGTGGGAAGCAAATTCGTGGTCAAGACAGATCACAACAGTCTGAAGTATTTCCTTGAGCAAAAGGACCCCAGTGAGCGCTAGCAAAAATGGGTGACGAAGGTACAGGTATTCGACTTCGACATAGAATATGTCAAGGGGAAGAAGAACATTGTGGTCGATGCACTATTGAGGAGAACTGCGACATGTTCTTTGATGAAGATTTCAACAGATTGGAAATCCCACTTGTTAGTGGGATATTCCAAGAACAAGTTTGCTTGTGAGGTTATGGATGGGTAGATACAGGATGACAGGTATAGGGTCATCGACGATGTCATATTCTACAAGGACAGAGTCTACTTGGTGCCAGATTCGGGGCTCAAGAAGAAGATCCTCACAGCAGTTCATGTTTCACCACTAGCAGGCCATCAGGGGTTTTTCAAAACCTACAGACAGATCAGAGAGAGGTTCTCATGGAAGGGCCTTGTTATCCCCCAAATTTAGGGATAACTAAGGAGATTATGTCTCGAGGCCCACAAGTCCTAGACATGGAGTACCGAGAGCCAAATCGACTTGAGCATGGCCCTGGAGGGCCCATCTTTTCTTCCTTTCAGCACCTCCACTTTGTCAGCAGCAGCAACATCCATCACCTCAGCTTGGTCCTGTAGCAAAGATGGATCTTGCTCCATGAGGTAATGAGTCCGGGTATCATGGTATGTGTCACTCTGATCCTCAAAACCTTTGAATATGTGCATTTAGTTCTTTTTGTTTCTAACGGGTGCTTGGATCTTATACTTATCCACTTGACCATGTCTGGGGGGAATGACAGGATGCCTTAGTAAGCTTGTGCCCATAGGTTTTGAGTTGCCTTTGGGGGGATTTCTAAAAAGCCATCATCCGCTCCCGTCATACTTGCCACTTTTTATCTTACTTCCCACTCATCCATCCCATTACATTGCTCTGGGCATTTGGTTGGCCAATCATTTAAGGGTTGCACCTTGCCTTGTGGGAAGAAGGGGCTAAAGGCCCAGAAGGTAAAAGGAGCGGGCAAAAGATAAAAGCCTAAAAATAAAACCTCGAGATGCTTCGCCTAGGGATCATCGAGAAAGCATTAAAAGGATTCTCAGCAAGAAACAAGAGGGACCCATAAAAAATAATAAAGCAAGACCTAGTCAAAGGATAGGGGGTTTCATCACGAGCCAGCCTATTAGGTCCATGGGCATCTAGCGATATGACACTACTAGCGGTTGGTTACCATGTCGGGGTAGTGGCTCTTGGTGCAATAGCCAAGGGAAAGGGGGTCTCATCACAAGCCAACCTTCTCGTTTTCGTGAAAATGCTTGTGGGTAACATTGCCACCACTGGTCAACACGCGAGGGCAGTATCCCCTGATTAGCTTCTTGAAAGAAAAAGCAATAAAGAATAAAGAATAAAAGGCATGAATGGGCTTGGAAACATTTGCATCCAGGACAGGTGCAACTCGCCTTCTACAAAGGCCCCCGCAGGGAAGTCTTGCATTTCCCTGCTATCATTGCACCCCTTGTCAGGACATCCCTTATTCACCTCACCCATTTACATGACTTGGATTTGATCTCTTCCAGAAACATCCCTTTTCCAGTGGACACTAGCCCAATAGGACGCCCTATCACTTCCTCCAAACTTGCCTTGCAGATTTGTATAATGTCTTTGAGCACTTGACTAGGTAAAAGGGGTTTTATGCACATGTTTAATAAAATTGATGATTGGATGTGATTGACATTGCTATGATCCCTGTGACTCATGAGGCCATGGAGGGCGTATCTGTTGATGTGCAGGATCATACCCGATGGACAGGTACCATATTGGACAGGTACACATTGGGAGATGATTAGTTCGGACCTCCATGGGGCTAAAGAGCCCACCAGATGGATGCTGAGACCCCAGCAGGGGGCAAAGACAGGATAGAGGGGTTTGCACCGTAGAAGAGGAGGACGTCCCACAGAGCCACCCTGGCAGAGCCTTACCTAGGGGGGTTATGCCCTCTCCACTAGAACGTTGGCCTTGGAAGGCCCATGACGTCATCCAGTATTGTGGACGTTTTGGGGAGGCAGTTATGGCAGTGTAGCATGTGTGGCAGCTTGGAGAGGCCCAAGGAGGGCTAACGTTTTGCTCCAGGAGGCCAATACTGCCCTAAAAGGGGCTAACGTCACCCTACAAAGGGCATGACGTCTTACTTTTGCTTGATTAGGGTTTAATTTATGACATTTAATGTAAAACAATATTATTTGGTATTTTGGCCTTGTCGTCCTTTTGGTGACCTAAATTTTATTAAGGTCACTTGGTATTGTATAAGTAGAGAGCTAAAACTCTCATTTTGATCATCATCTTTCACTCACACTTAGTGAGGTCTGAAATTTGCGCCCTCTTTTAGTGTTTTTGGCTGAAAATTGATGCGCACTTGTTGAAGGAGTCTCTTTCTTGGCTATTTTGGCATTTTCTTGGTGGAAGGTTTACAACTAGGGTTTGGATATATGAATGCTTGGTGAATTGTAAGTGAATTTCTGCAAACACTTCTTTATTGAATGGTTATGGTATTGTTTACTTGCATTTTGTTATTATAATTTGTTGAATTAAACCCTAGGGGACAAGCACATGTTGGTGTCCTTGTTTCATGTCCCTACTAAGTTAAGCTAAGAGCCATTTTGATTCGCTGAAGTTAGATAGAGCGTTTCCATAGCAACACTCTACTTCTACTCTTCTAGCCTAGCCGTTTTATTCTTGTCATTGAGCTAAGGAAGGAGGAAAACCCACTAAGGCCTAGGGTTTCTACACCTTAGTGAGCCTTTCTCCCCTAGGGTTTGATTGTTGAGGCCTTGCCTTAGCAACACTTCAACATCTAACCCTCTTGTCTTTAGCCCTATCACTATCATCACGACCCTTCAACTTTTGCAGTGATTTTGACTCCATTTGCCCTAATAACGCACTGATCTAAGACTTCTTGTGTTGAGTACCTTGATCATACACACATCCAAATACTTTGAACAACTACTAATCCTTCTAACCCTAACTTAGACTAATATTTACTAACCCTATTGTTGTCGTCATCTATTTGTGCTATAAACATATCCATGCAACATTTATTGTGCCTTTAAAGCAATTGAAAGATTGGCTAAGGCGTTGCTTCTAGTATTGATATTGTTACATTGATTGCCATTGCTCATTAGCATTTATTGTGAAGTGATATTTGTTATAATCATTGCTATTGTACATCGTTTACTTGCTTCATCAATATTGTTTATCAATTGCTTTATATCAGAAGTCCTTGATTATATGAAGTACTAACCAAGCAAGTGATCTTGTGCATGTATAGTTTTCTTGTTGCTTTGTCTCGGGCAGGTACACTCTTGGTTACTATTTTCGGTTATCTTTACTCTTATTGGTTGATTAGCCGGTCTTTCTGATCAGTTGTGACTTGTGAGGGGGGAAAAACTTTCTACTTGACTATAAGTCTTTGCCTTCTCAAAACCCCAGGTCATCAGGGACGTCTCCCCTGGGCCTACTACCCTAAACAGAAAGAGCTATCCCATTGAGGTGACTGTGGTGGGAGTCTCAGTTTCGCCAGTTTGCCTTTCTTCCATCCATTTTTTACCATAACTACAAACTGTGCGATAACAGGCCTCAAACAGGATGTTATGAGACACATCAGTGAGTGTGTGACTTGCCAGCAGAACAAGTCAGAGCATGCTCTTCCAGCAGGGCTACTTCAGCCACTCCTTATTCCAGAGCAGAAATGGGAGAGTATATCGATGGACTTCATCATGGGCCTACCCAAGGTCCAGGGTAAGGACTGTATCTATGTAGTGGTCGAAAGATTGACCAAGTTTGTTCACTTCTATGCCATACCGACAGAGTACAACACAATTCAGGTAGCCGAGCTATTCTTCAAAAAGGTCTTCAGACTTCACGAGTTACCGAAGAACATCGTCAGTGACAGGGACAGTCGGTTCATGGGGACATTCTAGAGAGAGTTGTTTAGATTGGTGGGGAAAGAGCTGACACCCAGCACCAGCTATCACCCTCAAACAGATGGGCAGACCGATATTGTCAACAAGTGGGTCGAAGGATATTTGAGCAAATATGTAGGTGGACAACAGAGAACATGGGTCAAGTGGCTACATTTAGGAGAACATTGCTACAACACCAGTTTCCACATGTCCATTAGTATGAGTCAAGACACCCTTCCGAGCATTGTACGGATATGATGCTCCCACTTTGGTAGACTTGATTTTCGGGGAGAACAGAGCTCCCAAGGCCAAGCATTGGATTGTAGAGAGTCAGGAGATTCTCAAGTTGCTGAAAGAAAACCTGCAGACGGCACAGAACTGACAGAAGATGATTGCGAACAGGAACATGATAGAGCGCAACTTTGAGGTTGGGGATTTGGTTTTCTTAAGACTCCAACCTTACCAACAATCATCTTTGAAGAAGAGTGGGGCACATAAGCTCAAGCCCAGATTTTATGGCCCTTACCGGATCATGCGTTGAGTAGGCGAGGTTGCTTATGAGCTTTAGCTTCCAGAGGGGAGCAAGATTCATAACATGTTCCACGTATCTTGCCTCAAAAAGATAGTGGGACAATTCATTAGCACATCAGAGGAGCTTCCCGCATCGGATGAGGAGGGACAGTTGGAGTTGGTTCCGGAGGAGGTTTTGGAGTTCCGGGAGCGGAAACTGAGGAGCAGGGTCATCAGAGAGTGTGTTTGATCAGATGGAGAGGACTTGCAGTAGAGAACGCTACTTGGGAGAGCGAGCATGTGTTGCAGCACCCTGGATTGGTATTGCTTGAGGACAAGCAATTTCGGGAAGGGAGGACTGTAATGTCCCTTTCCAAATAGGAGCTCTAGAGAGGAGGCTTAATGGTCTACATCGCCCCGTTAGACTATAGCCAGGGCTAGAAAATGGGTAAACAGGGTTACTAGAGGTCACTCCAGTCAAAGGTGTTATGTTCGGAAAGTGACATTGAGCTAAAAGTGGTTAAAAGCGCTTTTAAGCCATTATGAGCTAAAAATAGAATAAACGATCTAAATTTGGAAGTCAACAACGAATTAGGGTTTCAACAGTGAATTAGGGTTTAGAAAAGCTATAAGAGAAGGGTCAGCGACCTAATTCATCATTATTCAAATTATGACTTGTCATTGAGGAGAGAGGCGCATCTCAAGAGAGATAATTCAATGGATTCCAGGAGGAAGACACCAATTGGCTGATTTCGGTGTTGAGAGACACACCCTAGTCACCGGGAAGATCACACAGGTCTTCCATCATTCTTCAGCAGCGGTTACACAAGGTCCAGCAGCAAGGGCGCACTTATCCAGGGTGAGGGCGCAACTTCTGAGGAGGTTCAGTGGATCGACTTGTCCCATCCAGAAAGAGTTCAGAGACTCCCCTCCGACCTAGTTGAGAGGAAGGCAAGGAACATCTTTTGCCTGGTTCCTCATCAGATTCCGACGGAGGAATCATCTAGGGCGCATTTTCCAGACTTGGAAGTGCGACACTTTTGGCGGACACATTCAGGGTTCCCGAGCGAGCATTAGATCAGATTCAGGGAAACCCTTCCGACCCATTTTCCAGTAGGTCAGGGCGATCATTTTGAGATACTTCTCAGCCGATTTCAACGGTGGAATCACTAGGGCGCAGTTTTCCAGAGAGGGAGGGGCACATTCCCCTAGGGGGATCCATCTGGGGTCCAAACACACCAACAAAGGGGCCGGTCAATCACCAAGACTGAGAATTAGAGCAGGGCGCACCATTTGGAACAGTTTCCAGGCCTTTTCGAGAGGTATAGCCACCAAGGAAAACTTTCCAGACTTTCAGCAGTTACCATGCGAGTTGCCATAGTTCCAGCTCATCCTTTGACCCCGCACTGCTCATCTACTACCGAGTATTATCATTTAGTTTGCTTATTGTATTCCGTCTAAGATCCTTTTGTCTTTTGATCTAGCCGAGTGATTCATTTTATTGAGCTGCATTCGACATTTGTACTCCGAAGAGATATCATAATATCAACTTTGCAGTCCTTTATCGCATTTGTTATTTCAAATTTGTATGATCATTTATATGCTGTAAACAATTAATCCTACACACACATTAGTAGTGTTTCCTAGACTACCCAAGTCAGGAACATTACACCCTTCAGGTTGTTGCATGAAGCCTTCTTGTTCTATTTTACCATTTAGAAACATTGTCTTTACATCCATCTGATGTAATTTCCAACCAAGTACAAAAGCCAAAGAAATGACAGTACGAATGGAAGTATACCTGGCTACTGGGGAAAATATCTCATCATAGTTTATACCTTCTTTCTGTGAAAAACCCCTGGCAACAAGTCTGGCCTTATATTTTTCAACACTTCCATCAACTGCATGTTTTATCTTGTAAATCCAGTTGGAGGAGACTACTGATTTATTCTTTGGTCTGGGTACAATTTCCCAAACATTGCTCTTCATAATAGCCCTGTATTCTTCTAGCATAGTATCTTTCCATACCTGTAACCTGTCAGCTTCTTCATATAAGGTAGGCTCAGAATCACTAATGTTGCTTACCAAAGCAACATAGCCACCAAACCCGTGAGGCCTTTTGCTTTCCCTGAAGGTTCCTTTAGGGGCTGCAATCTTTTTTGCTTTGTGCATTGTTTCTTTGAACCAGACTTGTTTTCTCTTGGTAGGCAGTTCTTCAAGAGACCTTTTCAAAGTCCTAACAGGCTCTAAAGGCTCATCACTTGGACCTTCATGAAATTCCTCCCTCTGACTGTCTGAATCAGAATTCTCAGATGAAGGAGAAGTTGGATGTTCAATTTTGGTTTCTTGCTGAAGTTCTCTAGACTTCCTAAAAGCGACTTCTTCATGGAAGGTAACATCTCGACCTACTTCTATCTGTCTTTGTCTTGGAATATAGATCCTGTAAGCTTTAGATCTTTCACTATATCCTACAAAGGTCCCTTCTTTCCCGAGGGTTCCATTTTAGTTCACTTTTCCTTAGGAACATGAACGTAAACTGGGCAGCCGAAAATCCTAAGGTGCCCTACTTCTCGTTTTATCCCTGTAAATACTTCTTCAGGCGTTTTATCCTTTAGGATTGCATGAGAACACCTGTTCTGCACATATACTGCAGTAGTTGTAGCTTTTGCCCAAAGGGAGTTGGGTAAGTCTTGGTCAAACATCATAGATTTCGCTGCTTCACAGAGAGTCCTATTCTTTCTCTCAGCAACACCATTTTGCTAAGGATTATAGGGCATTGTCAACTGCCTTTTGATTCCTGTTTCCTTACAGAAATCTTCAAATTGGTGTGATTCAAATTCTCCCCCATTGTCAGTTCTTAGAACCTTGATTTGTTTTCCTGTCTGGTTTTCTATGAATGCCTTAAATTCCTTAAAATTTTCAAAAGTTTCATTTTTAGCTTTAAGAAAGTAAATCCAACATTTTCTAGAATAATCATCAATGAAGTTCACATAATATAGAAAACTGCTAAGAGAAGGAGATGACATGGGTTCACAAACATTAGAATGCACAAGATTTAGTATTCCTTATATGTGCCTTCCCTTCCTCTCAACTGGGTCGGAGGGGAATCTTTGAACTCTCCCTGGATGGGACAAGTCGATCCACTGAACCTCCTCAGAAGTTGCGCCCTCACCCTGGATAAGTGCGCCCTTGCTGTTGGACCCTGTGTAACCGCTGCTGAAGAATGATGGAAGACCTGTGTGAACTTCCCGGTGACTAGGGTGTGTCTCTCAACACCGAAATCAGCCAACTGGTGTCTTCCTCCTAGAATCCACTGAACTATCTCTCCTGAGATGTGCCTCTCTCCTTAATGACAAGTCATAATCTGCATAATGATGAATTAGGTTGCTAACCCTTCTCTTATAGCTTTTCTAAACCCTAATTCACTGTTGAAACCCTAATTCGTTGTTGACTTCCAAATTTAGATCGTTTGTTCTATTTTTAGCTCATAATGGCTTAAAAGCGCTTTTAACCACTTTTAGATCAATGTCACTTTCCGAACATAACACCTTTGACTGGAGTGACCTCTAGTAACCTTGTTTACCCCTTTTTTGGCCCTGGCTATAGTCTAACGGGGCAGTTTAGACCATTAAGCCTCCTCTCTGGAGCTCCTATTTGGAAAGGGACATTACAAAGGGTTTGTAATGCATAGCAGGGACTCTCATGTATGAAAACTAAGCAAAGCGTTGTATGGCCTTAAACAAGCTCCCAGGGTATGGTATGAAAGAATTAATGGCTTTCTAAAGGGCTTGGGTTTTCAGAAAAGTGATGTTGACACTAATCTATACATTAAACTTGACATGAACCAACCCATTATGCTTGTGCTTTATGTGGATGACCTCTTCCTTACAGGAGATGAAGGTCTTATAGCCTGGTGCAAAAGGGAGCTCATTTCAGAGTTTGAAATGAACGACTTGGGCCTGATGCATTACTTCCTTCGTTTGGAAGTTTGGCAAAGACGAGGTGAAATCTTTCTGGCACAGGGAAAGTACACAGTTGATGTGTTGAAAAGGTTTCGAATGATGGAATGTAAATCCATGACTACTCCCATGATTACAAACGTAAGGAAGCTGCATGATTCAAATACAGGATCAGATTTGGTGGATCCCACCATGTATAGGCAGCTTATTGGGTCGCAAATGTATGTGATTCACACCAGGCCTAATATTTGTGATGCAGTCAGTGCATTGAGCCAGTTTATGGTTGAGCCGAGACAGAGACACTGGGTGGCAGCTAAATATGTTTTGAGATATCTCCAGGGAACCATTACTTATGGTTGAAGATATACATCCAGTGGTGGTATATTTTTGCATGGTTACACAGAGATGTTGATTGGGCTAGAAGCCCAGTGGACTTGAAAAGTACTTCAGGTTACTGCTTCAGTTTAGGATCCACTATGATCTCATGGTCAAGCAGGAAATAGGGATCCATTGCACAGAGTACAACCAAGGTTGAGTATATTGCGGCTAGTGATGCCAGCAGGGAAGAAGTATGGCTCAGGAAATTGATTTATGGGTTGTTTGGTGACAGGCTAGAAACGACAGTTATACAGTGTGATAATCAAAGTTGTTTAAATCTTACAATGAATCCTGTATTTCATGACAGGTCAAAGCATATTGACATGAGATACCATTATATCAGAGACATGGTCCAAAGAAAGATAGTCAAGCTACAGTACATAGCAACAAATGAGCAGGTAGAAGATATCCTGACCAAGCCATTGCCATTGAAACAGTTTATGCACATGAGGGGCAAGCTTGGAGTTGTAGAGAATGACTCCCTCGCTTAGAGAGAGTGTTAAAACTAGCAGAATCAGGAGTCATTCTCCAATGAGAGGCCTTAAGTGGCCACCCTGAGGCTAGCCAGGGAGATTTGGAGAATCAACCAGTCTTGTGAGTCATGGAAAGAGTCAAGGTGAACGTACAAACCTTGTGAGCCAAACAAGAGTCGGGACGAAGGAGCTGTTGGGACAAACCTTGTGAGCCTAGTGCAAAAGTCAAGATGAAGAAATAAACCTTGTGAGCCTAGTGCAAAAGTCAACATGAAGAAATAAACCTTATGAGCCTGTTATCGCACGGTTTGTAGGAGGGGTTTAGGTAGCTTGAGTCAAGGCTTAAAACCGGCGTAACAGGAGCTTCCCCACCCACTGTCACCTCGATGGAGGGCTCTTTCTATTTAGGAGGGCTAGTCCAAGGGAGACGTCCCTATGTAATCTGGGTTTCCAAAGGGCTAAAGGTATAATGGATCAAAGTGATAGATTCCCCTTTACAGATTACTGCCAATAGAGATAGTCAAAGAAGATATTGTTCCACCGGATGGCACCTATTTGCGAGACAAGACAGATAAAACTAGAATATGTGCTGCAGTGGGTTAGTACTTCAAAAGCATTAATGACTATCTTCAAATATTCATATGAGCAATGATATGTGTAATTATTGACGAAGTCAATGATTGCATTTAAAGACAAAGGGTTATAATATTACTTCTTCAATAAATACAAACTTTTACTTGCATCCAATGTACAAATTCAGCTTTATTATGTCACAATGCAATAAATATTAAATCTGTTCATACATACACAATGTTGCTGCGTCACAAATTCAGAAATAGGTGACGTCAGCCCTAGATTTAAATTCAGAAATTAGAAGCAATGAGAGGGACGTTTTGGCAATTAAACTTATGGGAGTGATTACCAACTCAAAGCCTATTGATCAAGGTGAAACACATCACAACGTTTTAAGCCAAGCAAGATTTTAAACAAGTGTGACGTCACCTATAAATCTGCTGCTGTCACTATGACGTCAGCCCTAATTCAGTTTTGTTATGTAGGCAAGGAAGTGGAACGTTTGCATACTAAGCCAATAAAAATACTCTATACTTCAATGCCAAACAAGTCACAGCCTTTTACACTTTGAACAAGGGTTAAAAAGGGGCTGGATGTTATCAATATTGGCTGCTGTTACAGTAGTGACGTCAGCCCTAATTCAGTTTAGTTAGAGGGGCCAAAAAGGTAACGTTTTGCAAAATTTAACCAATGGAAATGTGTAAAACCTTTATGGCTGCCTAGAGGAGACTTGGCCGCAACTTTTAGAGCAAACAAGAGTTGAAATAGGTTAGGACATCACCTCTAGGGTTAGGGTTAGTAAAGGCTAGGGTTAGACGCTAGGTTAGTTAGGGTTTCAACAATAAAGAGTTTTGAAAGAGGTTTTAACCACAAACAAGCTCAAGATTATCTTCTAGACTAGTGCCTTGGGTTAATGGAGTCAATTGAAGTGAGACTAATGGTTTAGGAGAAACTTAAACTTAAGGACAAGAGAGTTAGGGTTTGATGGTGTTGATATGGCAAGGCCACCAACCCAAAACCCTAAGAAGGAAAGACTTACCTAGGTGTAGCTAAGGCTAGGCCTAAAGCTTCCTCTTCTCTCCTTAAGACTTCTTTGGCAAAACGGCTAGCTTACAAACACAAACCTATGGCTGAAAAGTGTTGCTTGAATACAAGGCTTTTCAAAACCCTAGAAGTAAACCCTAGGTGTAAACTAAATTAGGCCTAGGACGCCTTCTTTCTTCAATTTGTGTTTAAAACTAACTCAAGAA
>ML802199.1:122410-140688 GCA_009831015.1 Picea engelmannii | reverse complement strand
GGATCCCTGGGCGAAGCATCTCAAGGTTTCATTCTTTTGGCTTTTATCTTTTGCCAACTACTTTTACCCTCTGGGCCTTTAGCCCCTTCTTCCCACAAGGTAAGGTACAACCCTTAGATATTTGGCCAACCCAATGCCCGGACCAGTGTAATGGGATGGATGAGCGGGGAAAAAGATGAAAAGGCGTAAGTATGGTGGGAGCGGACGATGGCCTTTCATGAATCCCCCCAGTGGCAACTCAAACCCTATGGGTACCAGCTTACTAGGGCATCTTGTCATTCCCCCCAGGTGTCGTCAAGTGGAAAAGCATAAGGTCCAAGCACACGTTAGAAGCAAAAACAATTAAATGCACATATTCAAAGGTTTTGAGGATCAGAGTGACACATACCATGATACCCGGACTCATTACCTCATGGAGAAAGATCCATTTATGTTGCAGGACCAGGCCGATGTGATGGATGCTGATGTTGCTGACAAAGTGGAGGCGCTGAAGAATGAAAGGATGGGCCCTCCAAGGCCATGCTCAAGTCGATTTGGCTCTCGGTACTCCATGTCTAGGACCTGTGGGCCTCGAGACATAATCTCCTTAGTTATCCCTAGGCTAGGGGATAACAGTACCCAACTTCTTAAGCCATTGCATCGCTGGTCACTTAACGGAAACAATATGAAAA
Source organism: Picea engelmannii (assembly GCA_009831015.1). Lineage (NCBI taxonomy): Eukaryota > Viridiplantae > Streptophyta > Pinopsida > Pinales > Pinaceae > Picea > Picea engelmannii. Next base: position 140,017 of record ML802199.1, on the reverse strand, counting down.
TATCCTGTATGTACACAATCTGAAATAACTTCTCATTGATTTTCCCCTCAGGATGGCAGGAAAACCAGTTCTGATACCACTGTAATATCCCAACCAATGTTTTCTTGGTTCTTGGCTCAATTTAGCATGTAGGTATTACATCAAACAGTTTACATCCAAATATTTCCCAACAGTTTACGTGTGATTTTAATCTCAGCTGAGAACTTGCAAACAATTACCCATAACAGAACTCATGATATTTATTGTATTAAATAGCCATAACAACAAGAATACATCTGGAAAAACCAAGCAACAGTACAGTAACAATTAAAGGCAAAACCCGGTTTGTATTTATGTTGTTGTCTCTGCAAAAATGTTGAGATATATGATCCTGTAGGTGGCAGCCTGATGTAGTAACTCACAGCTGAATATAACAGGCCTGTAAACATTGAAAATCTTCCCAGCAAAGACTATGCAGCCACTCAGAAAGGTTATGGGTAGTTCTGTAGCTTCCCACCACTGCATTTGACCTCTCTAACAGCTATACAACACCCAGATCGATCCCTTCTCAAGCAGATCTGTTCCAGCCTCAAAGGGAAGCACCCAGCAACTAGGAAATGCGCCCAGCAAGTAAGGAATGTGCCCAGCAGGTAAGAAATCACCCCCTCGGTCCATAACTCAACCTAGCAAATGGAGATTTGGACCAAAAATGAGTAACTCAGCCCACAACAGCAAAATCGACCATTCCAACAGCAATAAATGTAGCCACCAACTAGGTCGACCCTTCCTTCACAAGATTCAACCTCCTCACACTAGAAAACTTGACCCACAATGAGAAGAACTCAGCCGCCAATTGAGAACTCATCCTCAAGCAAATAACTCAACCATTGAAAAAGAAATCTCAGCCACAATAAGATGAACTACATCACAAATGAAGCACAGTAAAAAAATCTGGACGATCTTCTCTCTATGACCAGCTAGGGTGGATAGTTTACCACCGAAACCAATCTCTAAACTCTCTAGGATTTTTCGTTCCATGAGCCAAAGCCACAAGAGAACTCTCAATTTCATTTTTGTAAAATAACAAATGCATAATGAGAGAGGGTGCCCCCCATTCTCCTTTTATTCTCTTGTTGACCCTTTTCCGACCCATTTCCCTTTTAATCAATTAAAGTGACTTTATAAACTTTAAGTCACTTAAAACACCACTTTTGACAAATTACTTAATGTCACTTTTGATAAGTTATTTTTCCACTCCCATGACATTAATTAATTAATTCCCTTTTAATGCCGAAAAGTGATTAATTGGCTTCTAGAACATTCTCGAACGTTGGAAATCCCTTTCTCATCATCCCAACCTTTAGACCTTTTCGTTCTGGTTCCAACGGGCTATTACACTAAGGTATTACCCCAGATAATGTGATCCAAATGATATCATTAGTGCATTTAATTAAATTATGCTCAATAATGACCTCAATTTATGGAAATTGTCGAAATGCCATGGAACCAAGAACGAACTGTGCGGAAATGATCTTGATGATGAAAAATCTTAAATGGACTGATCTGGGCCTCATCTAACTCCTCCAAACCACCCAAGCTCATTGTTAACCTCATTTTACCCCTCTGGTTAGGCTCCCATAAATCCAAAAGGTCGCCTCCAATTGCAAAACAGGGGAATCCAAAAAAAAATGGGGACATTACAAGTAAGTGCTCCCCTAGTGTTAATGATGTGCCTAACTCTAAAGGGGGAAAAGTACCCCTCCCTCACTTTACTTTATGTTATAAAGTCAAAGTGACTTTATGAGCTCATTAATCATAAAGTGACTTAGGGAACTTAAGTAAAGGGGGAGATCTATTCTCCACCCTTGATCTTGGTTGGCTAAGATCTAATCCTAGCCATTGGTTCCTAGGTTAGCCTAAGGATAAGGTTAAAGCAAAAGTGAGAAGGGAGAGGGGGCGCATTGTTCATACTCTTGCATGAGGAAGAGAGGCAGAAGAGGAAGAGCGATTTTGTGGAGAAGAAGGAAGAGGGCGCACCTTGAGGAAAAAAAGGCGCACTTGATGAGAGGAAGAAGGGCGCACAGCAGTGAGGAAGAGGGTGCACATTATGGGCGCACTTGCAGCTTGCTGAGGGCACGGATTCCAAGGAACAAACAGCAGTTAATGCAGGAAAAGTTCAGCACTGAAAGCTGAGGCAAAGGGCACAAATTTCTAGGCATTTTGTTTGCATGAGTTTCAAGGAAAAGAAGCTGCTAAAACTTGACATAAGTTTGCTGTAGCAAATCCGATTCTTTCTCTGCTGTAATGATTCTTAAAGCTCCATAATATATTTCCTCTTCATTGGTTTTCCCCTTGGGGGTTTTTCCAGGGTCATGCTGACCAAAAATCATTGTGTACATTTCTGTGGTTTGCTTTATTTATTATCAGCATTTTAAGTGGAAAATATCAGAGGAGTATTTCATGTTTTATGACTGTTTAAAGCTAATTGTGGACAGCAAACTTTTTCCTAAATTAAACCTTTCAAACAGCAGCATAAATGAGCATGAAATCAGCATTGGAGACAGCCTTAAGTCTGTCCTAAAAAGAGACCTGTAAGTGACCATAAAACGGTCCCAAACAGTGTCAAAGACAGACCTGTTGGCAGCCTCTAAAGAGCCTCAAATTTCTTCATGACAGTGGGTGGCTTGCCTAGTTTCTTCATTAAAGTGGGTGGCTTGCCTCAAATTTCTTCATGACAGTGGGTGGTTTGCCCCAAGCTCTCCTTTGCAGGGCAGGACTTTCCCTTAGCGAGAGTTTGAGCGGTCACACAGAATTGTATCAAACTCTCTGAGAATCCAGTGTTTCAGGATCAGTCCGAGCATACTGAGATCAGGTACCACTTCATTGGAGACTAGGTTCAAAAGTGAGTGGTGGTTCTTCAGTACATTCCTACAAATCAGCAGGTTGCAGATATCTTGACTAAGCCCCTAGCAAAGGGGAAGTTCGAGATGTTTAGGGAGAGGCTTGGTGCAGTAGAGAATGCTTTCCTCGCTAAGAAAGAGAGTGAGCTTTACCTGTGCATAGCTCGGACAGTGCTCCAGTTACAACACCTTTCTTCTTCCAGCAGAGCAGCATACAGGAGCACAACAGCCCTCTTGCAGTAGCTCCGTACGGCATTAATGAAGGTGCATTAGCATTTATGGAGAGAGAGACAAGGGCACACACATGACAAAAGAATGCACAAGCCATCCTTAGTTCCGTTCCAGTATGCTTTTCCTTAGTAATTCAGTTCTAATTCTGAGTTCTATTTTATTCAGATTTGCATGCACAGCTTGAAGGGGAAGTTCCCTAGGCACTCATCCACGGGGATTCTAGTCTAAGTTAAGGGGTGCAGATCTCTAGGAGGATGGATGCTTGCATGCCTCAGATCATCCCCAGTGGAGACACACTTATTTAGCTCGTTTATTTATGCAAGGAAGGCACACTAGGGTTAGGAGTTAATACCTTCAATTGAGGCACAGTTGTGTGTGTCCAGATTCACTGTACCTGCTATTCTTCCTAGTCTATAAAGGAGAAGCAGGGAGCACCACTTTATGGTTCAACCGTTCAAAAGTTTGAGTTTTGAACTGTAGCATTTAGTTTTTTGTTTTCAGATTTAATAGAAAATCAGTGATACTGTTTTGAGTGTTCAGATTTGCATGTTTGCTGTTTTAATTATCAGCAGTGTGCCTTTGTAGGTTAAACTTTAAAGTACTCTATAGCAGAAAAATTGATTGGCGTTTTCAATTATAGCTATGTAGGTTTTTAGGTTAGATACTAGAGTGCAGAATCTGCTCACCATGGTCTGATTTTTGACACTTATTGTGCGACCATACAATGGCAATGAACATTTCCTTCATTATGTTTTTTGTCATTTTGAGTTATTTTGTAGAGTGAGCAAAACAAATGCCAATTTTGGGTCATCTATTGAGGCAAAATAATTTTTTAATGCTTCATCTCCCAATATTGATTGAAATCTATTAGAACTGCAATTTTAGAAATTTCATCCCTGTAACATGTTCCATTTTCATTGATGAAGAGATGCTATGATGCAAGTAATGTACTGTTCAAAATACATTGGAATGTTTCCTCATTCAAGAATGTAGTAAAGTCTAATTTAGTTGAAAAAGTCATTGATAGGCATCTGCTTGTTGTGGAGCAATCTGCAGGATGTTCATTCCAAGAATGACTACAGTAAACTAGAAGGCTTGAAAAACTGCATTTCCAATTGAATGTAAGCATGTACACTTTACAAGTAAAAATATATAAGAAAATAGAACATCAGCCAAGAAAATTTTGAGAATGCTTAAAAGCCTAAGCATGTGACTTGAAAATCTTACAGTTTCTTCTATTGGAACTGTAGTATCCACACGGTGCTGGTAATAAAGATCAATATATTCCACATCAAGACGCTTCAGGCTGTCTTCACAAGCTTTACGTACATACTCTGCTGAGCCTTTAACATGAAAAACACCTTCTATCGCGACATTGCCAAACTTAGTGGCCAGTTGAACTTTCTCACGAGGCAAACTTTTCAAAGCCTGTTGACAAAAGAAAATGGTGAATATTAACATTCAGAAAACAGGGATTCTTTCTTTCTCATGCTTTTTGTTGATTGTATTTCCATTTTCAATCCATGGACCAACTTTTTGGTTATTCATTGGATTTTAATATAGTTATCTGATATTATCTTCATTTATTCTCGCCCGCATTTCCTTCTCTTCCATACAATGACCTCAGCTACCCTACCCTAACAACCCCTGATTCTTACCACCCCTCCTCTCCCCGCTTTCATCCTTTAGAAATTTTCACCTCCCTTTACTAGTAATTGCCCTATAGAATTGGACATGTAGAAATTAATTAACTCTAAGGAAGGGGATATGGAAATGCAAATCAACATTGACATATGGTGAAAGTTTCTGTCTATTTAAAATAGACTACAGAATTTTTTTGTGGCATTTAACAGTTAGAATAGAGTCAGTTATAACACCAAGGTCCAATCGTCTTCTTAATTTAAATACTAGTTGAAAAAGGGAAAATTCTATTCTATTAAATTGTACGTATTTGTCACTCCACAATTTGGAAGTTGCATAAGAGAAGGCTAGTGTGTTATTCTAAATGTTGATGATTACAGCTACGTGAGACATCCTCCAGGACACAGACCTGAGAGAGAGCCCCTGAGATGGGTGTGTGGTTCCTATCTGAGACAGAACTGGAACGTAGTGATGGCCTCCTCCTTACAGAGAGTTGAGAAGAACTCCAGATGATTCTCCTGTGTAACGCAGTGAGAAAGGAGATCTGTTGAGTTGGACGTGCATGTGGCTGAGCACAAGGTGAACGTGTGAATTCCCATCAGCTGGGTGCATCGTTATGAGACAGAGATGAAAACGATGTATTAGCCTCCTTTGAGCAGAGAGTTGAGATGATGAACTCCAGATGACTCTCCTGTGTAACGCAGTGGGAAAGAAGATCTGTTGAGTTGGATGTGCCTGTGGATGAGCACAGGTGAACGTAATCCTAGTGGTTGAGCACTAGTGAGTGTGGTTCTCCTGTGAGACGCAATGAGATAGAGAGATGTACATCCCTATGGATGTGCCCCTAGTGGCTGAGCACTAGTGGGTGTATAAAATCCCTTGCTATATTGTTCAAGAGTCAGACTTACTTGTAACCCTAATTGTAATATAAAGGGTACAGGTCGGCCCCACCTTAATGTAAAAGATAATTAATCTGGTAATTATTAATTATATTGTGAGTTAGTGAGGTCGGCCCTGTTGTGCCAATAGACACTTTTATTGACAGGTTCAGTCTAATATAAGTAAAGGTAAATTCCCCATTGAGGAATCATATCTTAAGTGTGAGTTTGGAAATTTCAGCAAGTAAATCTTCTTGGGAAAAGTGCGCACCTCTCTTGGGCGCTAGTCTTCTAGGATTTGTGAGCACCCTTTTGTGTGCTAGGTTTTCTTGGTGGTGGAAGTCTTTCTCTTGAAGAATATAGCAAAGGATTGGTTGGGTTTTCTTCCCTTGTTGAGAAGGGTTTCCCAGGATACTTCTTGTGTACTTGTGCATGGTGTTTCTTCTTGTGATCTTGGTTGCTGCAACAAATTGTTTATGGTTTAAGTAAAATGCTAAAATGAAATGAACTTCATGCTTAAGCCTAGCTTATTGAAAAATCAACATGGTATCAGAGCATAGGTCTTGAAGAACCCATTGCAAAAGCATCTACCAGTCATCCTCTAAATTCTACAGAACCGTACGACACTCCTAGGGTTTCTAGAATATATGTACGACCCTCCTTTTCGAGGTGTTCTAGCCCTTAATACTTGGATGTTGGGGCTAATTTTGACATAGGAGAGTACGGCCTCCTCCAGAGACTCTCAGAGTGAAATTTCGAGCATTTTGAAATTTTGGCCCTAGGGTTTCTAGGGTTTCGCTAATTTCTGCAGAAAATTCAGAATTAGGGTTTCTACAACTCTTTGAAGGAGCTCTTTAGCTCACCAGTGTTCTCCTATCTTTCAAAGGCTTATTGTTGGCAATTATAAGTCCAATAAAACCTAAAAGTGCTAGCCTAGCCTAGTCGTTAGGTTTTCTAGCCCAGTTGACAAGGGTTTGTGAAGAAACTAAAATTATGATGAACATAACTATGATGGAAGATAAGCTTGATGGATCAAGCAACTTCAAGTTCCTGGAAGACAAGCCTTCAGAGGAAGGCTTATTGTGGGTGATACAAAAAGGTGACACTGGAAGACAAGCCTTCAGAGGAAGGCTTATTGTGGGTGATACAAAAAGGTGACACTATGACTACCTTCTTCATGAAGATGCCAGAGGACAGAAATCAGCCAGGTGCCATTGGAGAAATCATATCAGCATCCTCAGGTATGCACTTGTATATATATATTATTTGTATCATTGTCATGAGGGTAATTGCAGGAGGAAGGAAGCTTTTGCTGAAGTCATGGATCCAGAGGGATCTCGGTGAATTCAGAGGAACAACACACTGGAAGTAAAGACTCCAGGTTTGATTGTTGTAATTGTCATTCCTCTAACCTATATTTCTAAAGTTTGCTACATTATAAGTAGGTGTTGTAGCTATGACAACAATCCTAAATTGTTTTGATTCTAGAAATGTACTCATTACTCTCCTTTAGGAGATATTCTTGTTTTTGGTTCCTCTTGTTTTCTTGTTCCAGACAGGTTAACAACAAAGGAAGATGTTTATCCTTCAGAGGGAGTCACTTGACTTCAGAGGGAGTCACTTGACTCAGAGGGAGTCAAAACTATTTGAGAAAGAGGAAGAATAGAACCATCATTGAGGCAACCAATGCAATAATGCATGATCAGAATCTTTCTATGATTCTATGGACAAAAGCATGCATGACACAGTATATGTTCAGAACAAGAGTCTTCACCAAACTTTGAAAAACATAACTCCCGAAGAAGCCTTCACCGGAGTGAAGCCTGAGATTGAACACTTCAAGATATTTGGGTGCCCAGTGCATTTTCATGTACCCAAAGAGAAGAAGTCCAAAGCTAGACCCTTCAGAGAGAAAGGATACATTTATGGGATAACAGTGAATCTTCGAAGACATTCCATATCTATATCCCTAGTCAGAGACAGATTGAGACAAGCAGAGATGTTGTCCTTGAAGAAGAGATGGCCTTTCAAAGATCCAGAGAATCTCAGATGGAGATTGACAGTGAGACAATACCTTTTTCCCCTTCAGCAGTTCAGAGGGAGACAAACATTATTCCAGTTGATCCAGTTGCTCCAGTTGATATGTCCAGAGATATTGCAGTAGAGCATAAAAAGGCCTGCCTAGGCTCACTCTTCAGGAGGCAGAGAAACATACAAGCCTCTCAAGGCACATCCCAAGAGAACAAAGAGATTTTTCGAGCTACTCTTCAGCCATGAGCCACATCATTGATTCTGAGCCTTCTTCTCATAGAGAAGCGACACGTGAACAGGTATGGCAAGATGCCATAACAAAAGAATACCAGTATGTCTTAAAGAATGATGTATGAGACATTGTTCCGAGACCAGTAGGAAAGTCTATGGTGACTTCAAGTGGATCTATAAAATCTAGCATGCAGTTGATGAAAGTGTTGAGAAATACAAACCGAGATCTATGGCCAAAGGATTTCCACAAATAGAGGGAGTTGTCTATGATGAGACACTTGATCCAGAAGTCGTGTTGTCGGATACAAGCAAGACTTGACTTCTGATCTCGAGATGAAAGATCTAGGTATGATGCACTACTTCTTGGGACAAGAAGTATGACAGAGGACTGATGAGATTTTCCTAAGTCGAGGAAAATATACAGTGGATATTAAAGAAGTTTAGTATGACAAAATGCAAATCCATGTCTACACCGATGGTGATGGATTTGACGAAAAATAAATGAAGATGATTCAGACGACATTGATCCACATGTGTAGTGACCGCTGATTGGATCATTGATGTATCTAGTTAACACCAGACCTGATATATGCTATGTAGCAAATGTACTTAGTCAATCCATGAGTCAGCCAAGACAGACTCACTGGATAACAGTAAAGCATGTATTGAGATATATACGAGGCACAATTGGATATGGCCTGAGATATGCCTCCAGTGTGAACTTGAGTTTGCAGGGATATGCCGATACAGATTGAGCAAAGAGTACAGTGGACCGGAAGAGCACATCCGGTTGTTGTTTTACCTTGGAGTTGACCATGCTTTCCTGGTGCAGCAGGAAACAAAAGCTTTGTGGCCTTGATTACCGCAGAAGTAGAGTATATAGCATTGAGTGTGGCAATCTGCGAAGCAGTGTGGCTTCTGACAAATTTATTTGGTCATGAGATGGATCCTATTATTACTTGTGATAGCCAGAGTTGTGTGAAGCTCTCTGAGAACCCTGTAATTCATGAAAGATCGAAACACATTGAGATAAAATATCATTATATCAGAGACATGTTGTAGAGGAAAGCAGTACACGTGTAGTATTACACAAGAGCAGATTGTAGACATCTTCACTAAACTGGTTTGGTGAAGAATACCTCTCTAACTGAGAGGGAGTGTTAATGACTACAGCCAAGACAAAGTTCAAGTACTTTCGTGCGAGACTTGGCCTAATGGAGAATGCCTCCCTAGCTGAGAGGGAGTGTTGATGATTATAGCTGCGTGAGACATCCTCCAGGACACAGACCTGAGAGAGAGCCCCTGAGATGGGTGTGTGGTTCCTATCTGAGACATAACTGGAATGTAGTGATGGCCTCCTCCTTACAGAGAGTTGAGAAGAACTCCAGATGATTCTCCTATGTAACGCAGTGAGAAAGGAGGTCTGCTGAGTTGGACGTGCATGTGGTTGAGCACAAGGTGAACGTGTGAATTCCCATGAATTGGGTGCATCGTTATGAGACAGAGTTGAAAACGATGTATTAGCCTCCTCTGAGCAGAGAGTTGGGATGATGAACTCCAGATGACTCTCCTGTGTAATGCAGTGGGAAAGAAGATCTGTTGAGTTGGACGTGCCTATGGATGAGCACAGGTGAACGTGATCCTAGTGGCTGAGCACTAGTGAGTGTGGTTCTCCTGTGAGACGCAGTGAGATAGAGATATGGACATCCCTATGGATGTGCCCCTAGTGGCTGAGCACTAGTGGGTGTATGAAATCCCTTACTATATTGTTCAAGAGTCAGACTTACTTGTAACCCTAATTGTAATATAAAGGGTACAGGTCGGCCCCACCTTAATGTAAAAGATAATTAATCTAGTAATTATTAATTATATTGTGAGTTAGTGAGGTCGGCCCTGTTGTGCCAATAGACACTTATGTTGACAGGTTCAGTCTAATATAAGTAAAGGTAAATTCCCCATTGAGGAATCATATCTTAAGTGTGAGTTTGGAAATTTTAGCAAGTACATCTTCTTGGGAAAAGTGCGCACCTCTTGGGTGTTAGTCTTCTAGGGTTTGTGAGCACCCTTTTGTGTGCTAGGTTTTCTTGGTGGTGGAGGTCTTTCTCTTGAAGAATATAGCAAAGGATTGGCTGGGTTTTCTTCCCTTGTTAAGAAGGGTTTCCCAGGATACTTCTTGTGTACTTGTGCATGGTGTTTCTTCGTGTGATCTTGGTTGCTGCAACAAATTGTTTATGGTTTAAGTAAAATGCTAAAATGAAATGAACTTCATGCTTAAGCCTAGCTTATTGAAAAATCAACACTAAATAGGAACAGGCCTATCAGCTTTTCGTTGCTCTGAAAATGTTTTCACCTCGCTGGGGGAAAGTTTCATGTGATGTGAAGGGTTTGTGATCCCCTGTCCCCTTTGTTGTATTTTGATTGTCTTACATTTGGAGAGCTTAGTGGGTGTATGCTCACCTTGTCATCAGTGCTAGAGAAGTACACTTCTTGATGTGGTAGTTGGCACACATGCGACAGTTTGACATCTTCTAAGGGCACATATGTTGAGGAGGATGGGCACTTAGAACATGTGAAGTAACCACCTTGGAGGGCATTATGCACTTGGAGGTTGGGCATGGAGCCCTAGGAGCATTGAACCATCTTGTACATATGTTGGGGAGGAATTCTTGAGTTGAAGAATGGTTGTTGGACAACACACCATCTTGCTTAGAAGAGTGCTTGACATGTGGACACCCAGACTTAGAAGACACACCACCATGAGCATTGTACAAACCCTGTTGTGCCATGGCATTCATGCCACTGTAGCACTCCACTTGGAGACTTTGCTGTCAACTTAGACTAAGGTTTACTCGTGGACTTGGTCCATGTATTAACATTGGCCTCCCTCACCAAATCATATATAAACGGAGGAGAGTGTCTTTGTTATAACTTGTATTGTGTCTTAGAGATGTGATAGTTGGTGTGATGCGCTATTCGAGGATCTTGAAAGAACAACTATTTACTCTTGTAACAAGGATAATGCTTATGAGAGGCATGCACTAGGGTTCCTTGGTTTCTGTGATGCAAGAGAAGAGTAAAGCTTGCGAGATGCAAATGTGGATCTAAAGGTTGAATAGTTGGTGCGATGCTAGCTCGTTGTTGAGCTCTTGGAGAGGCTAGTATATCTTGGTGCGATGTTTTGCTAGGCCTTGTTTTTGCTGGTTAGGGTTTGGACTCTGGAGTAATTGTGGATACCTTAGTTAGGATTTGGGAAGCTTTGGAGCTAAGTTGCACAAAACAGGGAAACGTTTCTAAGTTTCCGAAACCGGGACGGTGCGAAACAGGCCCTCAAAAAATGGAAACGTCAGGGGAAACGCCGTATATAAAAAAAAAAAAAAAAAAAAANATAGTTTTTTTAAAAATAAAACATTATATTGCAAGAAAAACATAATGATACACATAAATGACATTTTAGAAGGAAAACCATGTCCATATTAACTCCCATAAATGATCAGTATCATTCATTACATGATACAAGTAGCAAAATCCAAAATTAGCCTTTATAGATGAGGCTTTACATCCAAAATCAGCCTTTATAAATGAGGTTGTATGTGCTGAAAATGAAAAAAAACATGAGCTAAAGGAAACTACAATTACATATCCTAATACATATCATACTGATCCTCATCCACATCATCAAAAATAGAACAAGATGCATGTTCAGCAGAACTAGAGACTCGATGGGAAGAAGAGGCAATTTGAATTCCACTTCCACTTGCATCATCAGCAATATCAAGAGCAGCAAGAGAGAGCTCTAAGTCTGGGTTTTCTGTATCCACATCCCACTCTTTATGAGGCCCACTTGTATATTTTTCATCCTTGTGAGACACAAGGAGGAGGTTTGAATGCACATATACAAGATCCTCAGCCTTCTGATCCAAACTTGTTGCGCTTCATGAAATGAATGAAACCATATGTGCTCCAATTCCTTTTTGTTGATGAAAAGTTTGCCACTTGTGATAGAATACGAGTGGCAAGGCTTTACAAATATACACTATTTGCCCCATGACAAGTCTACCATTTAATCAGGTTCATGGTGCTTCTCTCCTTCAAAGCTGAGATGTCTGCAAAGTCCTCTAATCCAGCAGCAAAACAAGCAAATTCCTCCCTCACCTCTGTTTGTTGAGAAGATGGAAAGAACCTCTGGAAGGCTTTTTTCACTCCTGTGGCCACCTCCTTGTCCTTATGTGGGGCCTTCCTCTTCCCATTTCTTTGAGCAATGAACTCCTCATCATAAAATTTGGGATTTAGAGCATGTGACAAAGTATGCAATGGAGTATTAAAACCATTCCACCTAGTAACAATGATGGACCTCATATGCTCAACAAAATCAACCTCAACTAAAAACAGAGTGGGAAGCCTCCTGTGTAATAATTTCCACAGTTTTCTCAACCATGGTATCCATGCCATCATAAATCTCTCCCAGGAAAGGTTTGTTTGTGTCTGCATCTCAAAGAAGCTCAAATGCAGGTAATGTAAACTTGAGCAAGAATTCTACCTTGCTCCACCAATCCTCATCAATCAACACCCTCCGCACCATACTTCCTCTCTCTGAATCTGCTTGTCTCCACTCATCCCAAGTCACACCCACCACCATACTCATCAATGCACTTTTGACCTCAACAAGGCGGCGCAACATGATGAAGTTTGAGGCATATCTTGTCTCAACAACTTTGAGCAACTCCAATTTGGAGTATTCTCAATACATTGCTTGAGACTGGTGGTGGTTGGTGATGAATTTAATGGTCTCCCTAGCTTGCCCTGTGACCTCCTTAATCCATTCAGTTTTTGCCTCAATCTCTTCTAAAATCATATTTAAATTATGGACAATGCAAGGAGTCCAAAAAATATGATGATATCTACTCTCAACAATTAAGCCTGCAGCTTTGCAAACGGGTGCATTATCTGTGATAACTTGCACCACATTTGTTGGCCCTACTTGTTCAATAGCAGAAATTAAAATATCAGCAATGAATTTGCGATCTTTTACCTCGCTAGAACAATCTTTTGCTCTTAAGAACATCGTTCATGTTGGTGATGATGCAATAACATTGACCAAGGGCCTCTGCTTTGTATCAATCCATCCATCAGAGATAATGGAAACCCCTGTGCCGGTCCATGAGCTACGAACTAGTTTGAGAATATCATRAATCAATGCCCTCTCTTTCTGGAGCAACACTGTTCTGAGTTTTTCATAGTTTGGCCCCTTGAAACCTTGAGGAGCCTCGTTAATTTCCTTCACCATATCCTTCCAATAGGGGGRCGGAACCACATTAAATGGGATACCACATGCAAATATGGCCCTTGCCACTCTTAACTTTGTTTCTTCTCTCTTTTGATTGTTGAACATCTTCATCAATCTGTTGTTTGTAGCTGCACCTCGTCCTCCAGGGCCTTTGGATATCTCGTTTTCTACCTCTAGCGCCCTCCTCTTCCTTGCTTCATGAACAATCCTTGGCTCATTGCTAACACCCAAGGAAGGAGGATGCTTGCTAGTGCCATGCATAGCAATCTTGGCTCTATTATTCTTAATTTTTTGAGCATCATCATGCTTATGGAATTTATCCCTCACCTGCAGATCAAGAGTATGTGGACAACCTTCAATACCCTTCCCTTCATGCAAAATGTGAGCCTTGACTCTTGTGTAAGAGCCCTTGAAGGTCTTATCCTTCTTGCATAAATTGCACCTCTATTCCCATGAACCTCCACCAGCACCCATAGCCTTAACCTTGGTAACATGCCTCCAAAGAGGATAGTATTCTTGCTCCCTACTTACTTCAGCAGCTCTAGGGGCAGATGAAACAGCACTTTGAGAAGCCATGAATGCTGCAAAAACAAGAAGAAAATATGTTCACCAAACAAAACAGAAATTTTCTAATGCTCACCAAGAGAATAAAGAAATCTGCTAAGCAAACATAAAATAAATCTACTCACCAAATAGAAAAGAAATCTGCTCTTGAAAACCACACACAATCTCCTTGTTGTCGTTGTAGGAAGCTCCTCTTGCTAATGTAAGTGTGAGGGATGAGTGAAGCAAGTGATTTCTTATAGCAAAGGAAGGAGATTTAGGGTTTCTATTAGTTTCTAGAAATTTCTTTTTGAAATGAAAATAAATAAATAAATTTTATTCTCATTGGAGAATATAGAAAAGGCAAAAAAAAATTATAATTCACTGTTTGGGGGCCCCACGGCCCCCTATTTTTTTTTTATTTCGCCTCTATCGCACTTTAGAACGCCCGAAATGCTAGCCGTATGGGGTGGTACGGACGAGAAACATCGTTGGCCCTACCGTACAGCGTTTCCAAATCGGGAAACGTCGTACGGTAAGGCCGACGGCATTTCTCAGTCGTACCGTACCCGTACCCGCGTTTCGTCTCGTTTCGATGGGGGAAATAGGGGGGGTAGTGTTTCCTGCAGCTTAGCTTTGGAGAATTCCTTGCTTGGGATAAAGAGAAAGTACTTGATGTACCAGTGTTAGCAAAGCTGAGGTATTGTACTTTATCTCCGTATTGTGATAACGAGTTGCACATTGTTGTCCTAAATTATTTTATTGCAGATCTGATTTTCATGTGTTTTAAGGAAGTTTCCTGGTTGTCTAGGAGATCATCCCACTTTTAGTTATCCCACTTTTAGGGATAACTAGGAGATCATGTCTCGAGGCCCACAGGTCCTAGACATGGAGTACCGAGAGCCGGATCGACTTTAGCATGGCCCTGGAAAGCCCATCTTTTCTTCCTTTCAGCGCCTCTACCTTACCACCACCACCAGCATCCATCACCATCGGCTTGGTCTTGTATCAGAGATGGTTCTTGCTCCATGAGGTAATGAGTCCGGGTATCATGGTATGTGTCACTTTGATCATCAAAACCTTTAAATATGTGCATTTAATTCCTTTTGTTTCTAACAAATGCTTGGATCTTATACTTGCTCACTTGACCATGTCTGGGGGGAATGACAAGATGCCCTAGTAAGCCTGTGTCTGTAGGTTTTGGTTTGCCACTGGGGGGATTTTTGAAAAGCCATCGTCCGCTCCCGTCATAGCACCACTTTTTCATCTTGCTTCCTGCTCATCTATCCCATTACACTTGTCCGGGCACTGGGTTGACCTATCCTTTGAGGATTGAACCTTACCTCATGGGAAGAAGGGGCTAAAGGCCCAGAAGGTAAAAGCAAGCTGGAAAAAGACAAAAGCCTAAAAGTAGAACCTCGAGATGCTTTGCCCAGGGATCCCCAAGAAAGCAGTAAAAGGCTTCTCAGCAAGAAAAAAGATGGACCCATAAAAAATAATAAAAACAAGATCTAGTCAAAGGATAGGGGGTCTCATCACAAGCCAGCCTATTAGGTCCATGGGTATCTAGCAGTATGACGCTACCAACAGCTGGTTACCACGCCAGGGTAGTGACTCTTGGTTGCATGGCCAAGAGAAAGGGGGTCTCATCACGAGCCAGCCTTCTCATTTCTGTGAAAGTACTTTGTGGTGAACCAACCTGGTTCACTATGTAAATATCCAATTTAAGTAGGATGGAATAAGGTAATCCATTTAGGATAAAATAATATTATATTGAGTAAAATGTATAAGACTGAGATGATTACAATGAGAATGAGGGCTCACTTATATACCCATGCAGGGGTGCCCTTAACCAATAGTCATGTCCTTTGAGACATGTCCTTTCATTATTAAATAATATCTCATTATTAATAATTATCATTTACTTATTATGTTATTAATATCTATTTTATATGTATATTTATGTTCATAACATTGCCTTCTCCTTAAAAATGCTTTGTCCTCAAAGCATAATCACTTGAAGGCTTCCCTCTTAACTTTTGTTTTGGCACGCGATGTCTTCTCAAATCTTTTGTGCTTGTAGTTGTGACTCTCGCCGAAACAAGATGATATAACCTTCAAATTCCCAAACTAATATGTTGCATCTTCTGGGGAGTGATCCATTCCAAATCTACTTTTATTGGAATTGTTTGATGATCAATCGTTCGGATGGGGATTCTCAAAATTCTTTAATAACTTCCTTGAAAATAAAAATTACTAGAATAACCTTTTTTTTGTAACTTAATATACCTGGAATAAATAATATATTCCCTTTACTTTAACTTTGAATGAACCCTTTTTATAATTCCCAATTGAATATATTTATATATGCTCTTTTTTCTTTTGTTTTTTTTTATGTCCTTTTTGAACTCTTTAGGAACTTTGAATATTTTTGTAATAAACCCTTATAAAAACCTTTTCATGGGAAAATTAATATCTTATAACTTTTACTTTGAAAACTCCTTTAATAAGCCTTTTAACTTGTACTTTAATGAAAAAGTACTTGATATTATATTCACAGGTTTCGAAAAAGTTCTTTATTAAATATTCCTCTTCTCCTTGAAATTGACATTTTTATACTTCTTTAATAAAATTCCACTTTTTCCTTAAACTTATGTACTTTTCACTTTAATGAAAAGTGATTTAATACGACTCTTTTGACTTTATATTCGTTAAGATATTAATGTTTTGGCTTCACTTGTAGTTCTTTTAATATTATTACCCCTCTTTTTTTATATAGGATAGACTTGAAATAAAATATTATTTATAGTGTCTCTTCCACCTTTTATTAAAGGTTTTACTTTTAGTAATAAATTTAACTATACTTGATATGTTAAATATTTCATATTTCTTTCTGTTCTTTTAAAACAAAATACCAATCGATACCCATGTGACTTTATTGATCCCACTTAATATATATATAATTTTTTAATTGCTATTATATTTGGCAATTCATGACTTATGGTTAGTCGTGACTCTTATGAAACAGCAGCTCCAATTGATACAATGCTTTATAATGGCGGCGTTTGACTTCCCTTAATTTTCGGGTTATTCCATACAACCGGTTGCCTTTAACTATAGGGATCGAATTACGAAATTTATGGAATCACGGTCTTTTTGAAAAGATACAGTCTGAACAAGATATTATGGTCCAGTGACTGAAGTAAACCATGATATTAGTGATACCCGCAGTGTTATCTCCAAGTAGATCTCGGTTTCCCTTTGATGGATTTTATTCATGCCACGAAAAAAAGATCACGGCTGTAAGGGAGTGACGAGTTCAAGTGATTTCCCTTTAAAATAAAATTTTATATCAGTAATGTTCTGCAATGTTTTGTGTCAGTGTTGTTGTTCTACTCGAATTTTTGCAGCGGAGAGTAAAATTTCGTGTTGGTCGCTTAGGATTACGCAACGACATTCTATTAATCTCACGCTTATAGTCGCTGATCTTTGCCAATTTTTTTGTTTTTTTTGTTTTCTTTAACCAACTTTCTTTTTTCTTTTTATTGAATTTTTGGACTGTAAAGGGCCAAGGGTCTGATGTGATTGATACTATAACATTTTTATAGTAGCATTCTTTTTCTTTTCATTTTTTCTTTTAATTAACTGAGTTTATTTTTATTTTTTTTAATTTCTAGCGGAGTAATCTGTAATTGTTTCTTTCACGAGATTCTGAAATTTTTTAATGGCCACAAGCCTGGTTGTGGTCAAGGACCTTGGAATTGGAGAAGCTCTGAAATATTTTAGTGTGACCAAGGGTCAGATTGTGGTCAAGGACTAGATAATAATTCAGAGAAAATCTAAATATTTTAATGGCCAAAGGCCTGCAATGATGTTGCCACGGGCAACA
>ML802199.1:78244-97251 GCA_009831015.1 Picea engelmannii | reverse complement strand
ATGATATTCTCAAACTAGTTCGTAGCTCATGGACCGGCACAGGGGTTTCCATTATCTCTGATGGATGGATTGATACAAAGCAGAGGCCCTTGGTCAATGTTATTGCATCATCACCAACATGAACGATGTTCTTAAGAGCAAAAGATTGTTCTAGCGAGGTAAAAGATCGCAAATTCATTGCTGATATTTTAATTTCTGCTATTGAACAAGTAGGGCCAACAAATGTGGTGCAAGTTATCACAGATAATGCACCCGTTTGCAAAGCTGCAGGCTTAATTGTTGAGAGTAGATATCATCATATTTTTTGGACTCCTTGCATTGTCCATAATTTAAATATGATTTTAGAAGAGATTGAGGCAAAAACTGAATGGATTAAGGAGGTCACAGGGCAAGCTAGGGAGACCATTAAATTCATCACCAACCACCACCAGTCTCAAGCAATGTATTGAGAATACTCCAAATTGGAGTTGCTCAAAGTTGTTGAGACAAGATATGCCTCAAACTTCATCATGTTGCGCCGCCTTGTTGAGGTCAAAAGTGCATTGATGAGTATGGTGGTGGGTGTGACTTGGGATGAGTGGAGACAAGCAGATTCAGAGAGAGGAAGTATGGTGCGGAGGGTGTTGATTGATGAGGATTGGTGGAGCAAGGTAGAATTCTTGCTCAAGTTTACATTACCTGCATTTGAGCTTCTTTGAGATGCAGACACAAACAAACCTTTCCTGGGAGAGATTTATGATGGCATGGATACCATGGTTGAGAAAACTGTGGAAATTATTACACAGGAGGCTTCCCACTCTGTTTTTAGTTGAGGTTGATTTTGTTGAGCATATGAGGTCCATCATTGTTACTAGGTGGAATGGTTTTAATACTCCATTGCATACTTTGTCACATGCTCTAAATCCCAAATTTTATGATGAGGAGTTCATTGCTCAAAGAAATGGGAAGAGGAAGGCCCCACATAAGGACAAGGAGGTGGCCACAGGAGTGAAAAAAGCCTTCCAGAGGTTCTTTCCATCTTCTCAACAAACAGAGGTGAGGGAGGAATTTGCTTGTTTTGCTGCTGGATTAGAGGACTTTGCAGACATCTCAGCTTTGAAGGAGAGAAGCACCATGAACCTGATTAAATGGTAGACTTGTCATGGGGCAAATAGTGTATATTTGTAAAGCCTTGCCACTCGTATTCTATCACAAGTGGCAAACTTTTCATCAACAAAAAGGAATTGGAGCACATATGGTTTCATTCATTTCATGAAGCGCAACAAGTTTGGATCAGAAGGCTGAGGATCTTGTATATGTGCATTCAAACCTCCTCCTTGTGTCTCACAAGGATGAAAAATATACAAGTGGGCCTCATAAAGAGTGGGATGTGGATACAGAAAACCCAGACTTAGAGCTCTCTCTTGCTGCTCTTGATATTGCTGATGATGCAAGTGGAAGTGGAATTCAAATTGCCTCTTCTTCCCATCGAGTCTCTAGTTCTGCTGAACATGCATCTTGTTCTATTTTTGATGATGTGGATGAGGATCAGTATGATATGTATTAGGATATGTAATTGTAGTTTCCTTTAGCTCATGTTTTTTTTCATTTTCAGCACATACAACCTCATTTATAAAGGCTGATTTTGGATGTAAAGCCTCATCTATAAAGGCTAATTTTGGATTTTGCTACTTGTATCATGTAATGAATGATACTGATCATTTATGGGAGTTAATATGGACATGGTTTTCCTTCTAAAATGTCATTTATGTGTATCATTATGTTTTTCTTGCAATATAATGTTTTATTTTTAAAAAAACTATATATATATNTTTTTTTTTTTTTTTTTTTTTATATACGGCGTTTCCCCTGACGTTTCCATTTTTTGAGGGCCTGTTTCGCACCGTCCCGGTTTCGGAAACTTAGAAACGTTTCCCTGTTTTGTGCAACTTAGCTCCAAAGCTTCCCAAATCCTAACTAAGGTATCCACAATTACTCCAGAGTCCAAACCCTAACCAGCAAAAACAAGGCCTAGCAAAACATCGCACCAAGATATACTAGCCTCTCCAAGAGCTCAACAACGAGCTAGCATCGCACCAACTATTCAACCTTTAGATCCACATTTGCATCTCGCAAGCTTTACTCTTCTCTTGCATCACAGAAACCAAGGAACCCTAGTGCATGCCTCTCATAAGCATTATCCTTGTTACAAGAGTAAATAGTTGTTCTTTCAAGATCCTCGAATAGCGCATCACACCAACTATCACATCTCTAAGACACAATACAAGTTATAACAAAGACACTCTCCTCCGTTTATATATGATTTGGTGAGGGAGGCCAATGTTAATACATGGACCAAGTCCACGAGTAAACCTTAGTCTAAGTTGACAGCAAAGTCTCCAAGTGGAGTGCTACAGTGGCATGAATGCCATGGCACAACAGGGTTTGTACAATGCTCATGGTGGTGTGTCTTCTAAGTCTGGGTGTCCACATGTCAAGCACTCTTCTAAGCAAGATGGTGTGTTGTCCAACAACCATTCTTCAACTCAAGAATTCCTCCCCAACATATGTACAAGATGGTTCAATGCTCCTAGGGCTCCATGCCCAACCTCCAAGTGCATAATGCCCTCCAAGGTGGTTACTTCACATGTTCTAAGTGCCCATCCTCCTCAACATATGTGCCCTTAGAAGATGTCAAACTGTCGCATGTGTGCCAACTACCACATCAAGAAGTGTACTTCTCTAGCACTGATGACAAGGTGAGCATACACCCACTAAGCTCTCCAAATGTAAGACAATCAAAATACAACAAAGGGGACAGGGGATCACAAACCCTTCACATCACATGAAACTTTCCCCCAGCGAGGTGAAAACATTTTCAGAGCAACGAAAAGCTGATAGGCCTGTTCCTATTTAGTGTTGATTTTTCAATAAGCTAGGCTTAAGCATGAAGTTCATTTCATTTTAGCATTTTACTTAAACCATAAACAATTTGTTGCAGCAACCAAGATCACACGAAGAAACACCATGCACAAGTACACAAGAAGTATCCTGGGAAACCCTTCTTAACAAGGGAAGAAAACCCAGCCAATCCTTTGCTATATTCTTCAAGAGAAAGACCTCCACCACCAAGAAAACCTAGCACACAAAAGGGTGCTCACAAACCCTAGAAGACTAACACCCAAGAGGTGCGCACTTTTCCCAAGAAGATGTACTTGCTAAAATTTCCAAACTCACACTTAAGATATGATTCCTCAATGGGGAATTTACCTTTACTTATATTAGACTGAACCTGTCAACATAAGTGTCTATTGGCACAACAGGGCCGACCTCACTAACTCACAATATAATTAATAATTACTAGATTAATTATCTTTTACATTAAGGTGGGGCCGACCTGTACCCTTTATATTACAATTAGGGTTACAAGTAAGTCTGACTCTTGAACAATATAGTAAGGGATTTCATACACCCACTAGTGCTCAGCCACTAGGGGCACATCCATAGGGATGTCCATATCTCTATCTCACTGCGTCTCACAGGAGAACCACACTCACTAGTGCTCAGCCACTAGGATCACGTTCACCTGTGCTCATCCATAGGCACGTCCAACTCAACAGATCTTCTTTCCCACTGCATTACACAGGAGAGTCATCTGGAGTTCATCATCCCAACTCTCTGCTCAGAGGAGGCTAATACATCGTTTTCAACTCTGTCTCATAACGATGCACCCAATTCATGGGAATTCACACGTTCACCTTGTGCTCAACCACATGCACGTCCAACTCAGCAGACCTCCTTTCTCACTGCGTTACATAGGAGAATCATCTGGAGTTCTTCTCAACTCTCTGTAAGGAGGAGGCCATCACTACATTCCAGTTCTGTCTCAGATAGGAACCACACACCCATCTCAGGGGCTCTCTCTCAGGTCTGTGTCCTGGAGGATGTCTCACGCAGCTATAATCATCAACACTCCCTCTCAGCTAGGGAGGCATTCTCCATTAGGCCAAGTCTCGCACGAAAGTACTTGAACTTTGTCTTGGCTGTAGTCATTAACACTCCCTCTCAGTTAGAGAGGTATTCTTCACCAAACCAGTTTGGTGAAGATGTCTACAATCTGCTCTTGTGTAATACTACACGTGTACTGCTTTCCTCTACAACATGTCTCTGATATAATGATATTTTATCTCAATGTGTTTCGATCTTTCATGAATTACAGGGTTCTCAGAGAGCTTCACACAACTCTGGTTATCACAAGTAATAATAGGATCCATCTCATGACCAAATAAATTTGTCAGAAGCCACACTGCTTCGCAGATTGCCACACTCAATGCTATATACTCTACTTCTGCGGTAATCAAGGCCACAAAGCTTTTGTTTCCTGCTGCACTAGGAAAGCATGGTCAACTCCAAGGTAAAACAACAACCGGATGTGCTCTTCCGGTCCACTGTACTCTTTGCTCAATCTGTATCGGCATATCCCTGCAAACTCAAGTTCACACTGGAGGCATATCTCAGGCCATATCCAATTGTGCCTCGTATATATCTCAATACATGCTTTACTGTTATCCAGTGAGTCTGTCTTGGCTGACTCATGGATTGACTAAGTACATTTGCTACATAGCATATATCAGGTCTGGTGTTAACTAGATACATCAATGATCCAATCAGCGGTCACTACACATGTGGATCAATGTCGTCTGAATCATCTTCATTTATTTTTCGTCAAATCCATCACCATCGGTGTAGACATGGATTTGCATTTTGTCATACTAAACTTCTTTAATATCCACTGTATATTTTCCTCGACTTAGGAAAATCTCATCAGTCCTCTGTCATACTTCTTGTCCCAAGAAGTAGTGCATCATACCTAGATCTTTCATCTCGAGATCAGAAGTCAAGTCTTGCTTGTATCCGACAACACGACTTCTGGATCAAGTGTCTCATCATAGACAACTCCCTCTATTTGTGGAAATCCTTTGGCCATAGATCTCGGTTTGTATTTCTCAACACTTTCATCAACTGCATGCTAGATTTTATAGATCCACTTGAAGTCACCATAGACTTTCCTACTGGTCTCGGAACAATGTCTCATACATCATTCTTTAAGACATACTGGTATTCTTTTGTTATGGCATCTTGCCATACCTGTTCACGTGTCGCTTCTCTATGAGAAGAAGGCTCAGAATCAATGATGTGGCTCATGGCTGAAGAGTAGCTCGAAAAATCTCTTTGTTCTCTTGGGATGTGCCTTGAGAGGCTTGTATGTTTCTCTGCCTCCTGAAGAGTGAGCCTAGGCAGGCCTTTTTATGCTCTACTGCAATATCTCTGGACATATCAACTGGAGCAACTGGATCAACTGGAATAATGTTTGTCTCCCTCTGAACTGCTGAAGGGGAAAAAGGTATTGTCTCACTGTCAATCTCCATCTGAGATTCTCTGGATCTTTGAAAGGCCATCTCTTCTTCAAGGACAACATCTCTGCTTGTCTCAATCTGTCTCTGACTAGGGATATAGATATGGAATGTCTTCGAAGATTCACTGTTATCCCATAAATGTATCCTTTCTCTCTGAAGGGTCTAGCTTTGGACTTCTTCTCTTTGGGTACATGAAAATGCACTGGGCACCCAAATATCTTGAAGTGTTCAATCTCAGGCTTCACTCCGGTGAAGGCTTCTTCGGGAGTTATGTTTTTCAAAGTTTGGTGAAGACTCTTGTTCTGAACATATACTGTGTCATGCATGCTTTTGTCCATAGAATCATAGAAAGATTCTGATCATGCATTATTGCATTGGTTGCCTCAATGATGGTTCTATTCTTCCTCTTTCTCAAATAGTTTTGACTCCCTCTGAGTCAAGTGACTCCCTCTGAAGTCAAGTGACTCCCTCTGAAGGATAAACATCTTCCTTTGTTGTTAACCTGTCTGGAACAAGAAAACAAGAGGAACCAAAAACAAGAATATCTCCTAAAGGAGAGTAATGAGTACATTTCTAGAATCAAAACAATTTAGGATTGTTGTCATAGCTACAACACCTACTTATAATGTAGCAAACTTTAGAAATATAGGTTAGAGGAATGACAATTACAACAATCAAACCTGGAGTCTTTACTTCCAGTGTGTTGTTCCTCTGAATTCACCGAGATCCCTCTGGATCCATGACTTCAGCAAAAGCTTCCTTCCTCCTGCAATTACCCTCATGACAATGATACAAATAATATATATATACAAGTGCATACCTGAGGATGCTGATATGATTTCTCCAATGGCACCTGGCTGATTTCTGTCCTCTGGCATCTTCATGAAGAAGGTAGTCATAGTGTCACCTTTTTGTATCACCCACAATAAGCCTTCCTCTGAAGGCTTGTCTTCCAGTGTCACCTTTTTGTATCACCCACAATAAGCCTTCCTCTGAAGGCTTGTCTTCCAGGAACTTGAAGTTGCTTGATCCATCAAGCTTATCTTCCATCATAGTTATGTTCATCATAATTTTAGTTTCTTCACAAACCCTTGTCAACTGGGCTAGAAAACCTAACGACTAGGCTAGGCTAGCACTTTTAGGTTTTATTGGACTTATAATTGCCAACAATAAGCCTTTGAAAGATAGGAGAACACTGGTGAGCTAAAGAGCTCCTTCAAAGAGTTGTAGAAACCCTAATTCTGAATTTTCTGCAGAAATTAGCGAAACCCTAGAAACCCTAGGGCCAAAATTTCAAAATGCTCGAAATTTCACTCTGAGAGTCTCTGGAGGAGGCCGTACTCTCCTATGTCAAAATTAGCCCCAACATCCAAGTATTAAGGGCTAGAACACCTCGAAAAGGAGGGTCGTACATATATTCTAGAAACCCTAGGAGTGTCGTACGGTTCTGTAGAATTTAGAGGATGACTGGTAGATGCTTTTGCAATGGGTTCTTCAAGACCTATGCTCTGATACCATGTTGATTTTTCAATAAGCTAGGCTTAAGCATGAAGTTCATTTCATTTTAGCATTTTACTTAAACCATAAACAATTTGTTGCAGCAACCAAGATCACAAGAAGAAACACCATGCACAAGTACACAAGAAGTATCCTGGGAAACCCTTCTCAACAAGGGAAGAAAACCCAACCAATCCTTTGCTATATTCTTCAAGAGAAAGACTTCCACCACCAAGAAAACCTAGCACACAAAAGGGTGCTCACAAATCCTAGAAGACTAGCGCCCAAGAGAGGTGCGCACTTTTCCCAAGAAGATTTACTTGCTGAAATTTCCAAACTCACACTTAAGATATGATTCCTCAATGGGGAATTTACCTTTACTTATATTAGACTGAACCTGTCAATAAAAGTGTCTATTGGCACAACAGGGCCGACCTCACTAACTCACAATATAATTAATAATTACCAGATTAATTATCTTTTACATTAAGGTGGGGCCGACCTGTACCCTTTATATTACAATTAGGGTTACAAGTAAGTCTGACTCTTGAACAATATAGCAAGGGATTTTATACACCCACTAGTGCTCAGCCACTAGGGGCACATCCATAGGGATGTACATCTCTCTATCTCATTGCGTCTCACAGGAGAACCACACTCACTAGTGCTCAACCACTAGGATTACGTTCACCTGTGCTCATCCACAGGCACATCCAACTCAACAGATCTTCTTTCCCACTGCGTTACACAGGAGAGTCATCTGGAGTTCATCATCTCAACTCTCTGCTCAAAGGAGGCTAATACATCGTTTTC
Source organism: Picea engelmannii (assembly GCA_009831015.1). Lineage (NCBI taxonomy): Eukaryota > Viridiplantae > Streptophyta > Pinopsida > Pinales > Pinaceae > Picea > Picea engelmannii. The sequence continues at coordinate 89,545 of ML802199.1, read as the reverse complement.
ATCTCTGTCTCATAACGATGCACCCAGCTGATGGGAATTCACACGTTCACCTTGTGCTCAGCCACATGCACGTCCAACTCAACAGATCTCCTTTCTCACTGCGTTACACAGGAGAATCATCTGGAGTTCTTCTCAACTCTCTGTAAGGAGGAGGCCATCACTACGTTCCAGTTCTGTCTCAGATAGGAACCACACACCCATCTCAGGGGCTCTCTCTCAGGTCTGTGTCCTGGAGGATGTCTCACGTAGCTGTAATCATCAACATTTAGAATAACACACTAGCCTTCTCTTATGCAACTTCCAAATTGTGGAGTGACAAATACGTACAATTTAATAGAATAGAATTTTCCCTTTTTCAACTAGTATTTAAATTAAGAAGACGATTGGACCTTGGTGTTATAACTGACTCTATTCTAACTGTTAAATGCCACAAAAAAATTCTGTAGTCTATTTTAAATAGACAGAAACTTTCACCATATGTCAATGTTGATTTGCATTTCCATATCCCCTTCCTTAGAGTTAATTAATTTCTACATGTCCAATTCTATAGGGCAATTACTAGTAAAGGGAGGTGAAAATTTCTAAAGGATGAAAGCGGGGAGAGGAGGGGTGGTAAGAATCAGGGGTTGTTAGGGTAGGGTAGCTGAGGTCATTGTATGGAAGAGAAGGAAATGCGGGCGAGAATAAATGAAGATAATATCAGATAACTATATTAAAATCCAATGAATAACCAAAAAGTTGGTCCATGGATTGAAAATGGAAATACAATCAACAAAAAGCATGAGAAAGAAAGAATCCCTGTTTTCTGAATGTTAATATTCACCATTTTCTTTTGTCAACAGGCTTTGAAAAGTTTGCCTCGTGAGAAAGTTCAACTGGCCACTAAGTTTGGCAATGTCGCGATAGAAGGTGTTTTTCATGTTAAAGGCTCAGCAGAGTATGTACGTAAAGCTTGTGAAGACAGCCTGAAGCGTCTTGATGTGGAATATATTGATCTTTATTACCAGCACCGTGTGGATACTACAGTTCCAATAGAAGAAACTGTAAGATTTTCAAGTCACATGCTTAGGCTTTTAAGCATTCTCAAAATTTTCTTGGCTGATGTTCTATTTTCTTATATATTTTTACTTGTAAAGTGTACATGCTTACATTCAATTGGAAATGCAGTTTTTCAAGCCTTCTAGTTTACTGTAGTCATTCTTGGAATGAACATCCTGCAGATTGCTCCACAACAAGCAGATGCCTATCAATGACTTTTTCAACTAAATTAGACTTTACTACATTCTTGAATGAGGAAACATTCCAATGTATTTTGAACAGTACATTACTTGCATCATAGCATCTCTTCATCAATGAAAATGGAACATGTTACAGGGATGAAATTTCTAAAATTGCAGTTCTAATAGATTTCAATCAATATTGGGAGATGAAGCATTAAAAAATTATTTTGCCTCAATAGATGACCCAAAATTGGCATTTGTTTTGCTCACTCTACAAAATAACTCAAAATGACAAAAAACATAATGAAGGAAATGTTCATTGCCATTGTATGGTCGCACAATAAGTGTCAAAAATCAGACCATGGTGAGCAGATTCTGCACTCTAGTATCTAACCTAAAAACCTACATAGCTATAATTGAAAACGCCAATCAATTTTTCTGCTATAGAGTACTTTAAAGTTTAACCTACAAAGGCACACTGCTGATAATTAAAACAGCAAACATGCAAATCTGAACACTCAAAACAGTATCACTGATTTTCTATTAAATCTGAAAACAAAAAACTAAATGCTACAGTTCAAAACTCAAACTTTTGAACGGTTGAACCATAAAGTGGTGCTCCCTGCTTCTCCTTTATAGACTAGGAAGAATAGCAGGTACAGTGAATCTGGACACACACAACTGTGCCTCAATTGAAGGTATTAACTCCTAACCCTAGTGTGCCTTCCTTGCATAAATAAACGAGCTAAATAAGTGTGTCTCCACTGGGGATGATCTGAGGCATGCAAGCATCCATCCTCCTAGAGATCTGCACCCCTTAACTTAGACTAGAATCCCCGTGGATGAGTGCCTAGGGAACTTCCCCTTCAAGCTGTGCATGCAAATCTGAATAAAATAGAACTCAGAATTAGAACTGAATTACTAAGGAAAAGCATACTGGAACGGAACTAAGGATGGCTTGTGCATTCTTTTGTCATGTGTGTGCCCTTGTCTCTCTCTCCATAAATGCTAATGCACCTTCATTAATGCCGTACGGAGCTACTGCAAGAGGGCTGTTGTGCTCCTGTATGCTGCTCTGCTGGAAGAAGAAAGGTGTTGTAACTGGAGCACTGTCCGAGCTATGCACAGGTAAAGCTCACTCTCTTTCTTAGCGAGGAAAGCATTCTCTACTGCACCAAGCCTCTCCCTAAACATCTCGAACTTCCCCTTTGCTAGGGGCTTAGTCAAGATATCTGCAACCTGCTGATTTGTAGGAATGTACTGAAGAACCACCACTCACTTTTGAACCTAGTCTCCAATGAAGTGGTACCTGATCTCAGTATGCTCGGACTGATCCTGAAACACTGGATTCTCAGAGAGTTTGATACAATTCTGTGTGACCGCTCAAACTCTCGCTAAGGGAAAGTCCTGCCCTGCAAAGGAGAGCTTGGGGCAAACCACCCACTGTCATGAAGAAATTTGAGGCAAGCCACCCACTTTAATGAAGAAACTAGGCAAGCCACCCACTGTCATGAAGAAATTTGAGGCTCTTTAGAGGCTGCCAACAGGTCTGTCTTTGACACTGTTTGGGACCGTTTTATGGTCACTTACAGGTCTCTTTTTAGGACAGACTTAAGGCTGTCTCCAATGCTGATTTCATGCTCATTTATGCTGCTGTTTGAAAGGTTTAATTTAGGAAAAAGTTTGCTGTCCACAATTAGCTTTAAACAGTCATAAAACATGAAATACTCCTCTGATATTTTCCACTTAAAATGCTGATAATAAATAAAGCAAACCACAGAAATGTACACAATGATTTTTGGTCAGCATGACCCTGGAAAAACCCCCAAGGGGAAAACCAATGAAGAGGAAATATATTATGGAGCTTTAAGAATCATTACAGCAGAGAAAGAATCGGATTTGCTACAGCAAACTTATGTCAAGTTTTAGCAGCTTCTTTTCCTTGAAACTCATGCAAACAAAATGCCTAGAAATTTGTGCCCTTTGCCTCAGCTTTCAGTGCTGAACTTTTCCTGCATTAACTGCTGTTTGTTCCTTGGAATCCGTGCCCTCAGCAAGCTGCAAGTGCGCCCATAATGTGCACCCTCTTCCTCACTGCTGTGCGCCCTTCTTCCTCTCATCAAGTGCGCCTTTTTTTCCTCAAGGTGCGCCCTCTTCCTTCTTCTCCACAAAATCGCTCTTCCTCTTCTGCCTCTCTTCCTCATGCAAGAGTATGAACAATGCGCCCCCTCTCCCTTCTCACTTTTGCTTTAACCTTATCCTTAGGCTAACCTAGGAACCAATGGCTAGGATTAGATCTTAGCCAACCAAGATCAAGGGTGGAGAATAGATCTCCCCCTTTACTTAAGTTCCCTAAGTCACTTTATGATTAATGAGCTCATAAAGTCACTTTGACTTTATAACATAAAGTAAAGTGAGGGAGGGGTACTTTTCCCCCTTTAGAGTTAGGCACATCATTAACACTAGGGGAGCACTTACTTGTAATGTCCCCATTTTTTTTTGGATTCCCCTGTTTTGCAATTGGAGGCGACCTTTTGGATTTATGGGAGCCTAACCAGAGGGGTAAAATGAGGTTAACAATGAGCTTGGGTGGTTTGGAGGAGTTAGATGAGGCCCAGATCAGTCCATTTAAGATTTTTCATCATCAAGATCATTTCCGCACAGTTCGTTCTTGGTTCCATGGCATTTCGACAATTTCCATAAATTGAGGTCATTATTGAGCATAATTTAATTAAATGCACTAATGATATCATTTGGATCACATTATCTGGGGTAATACCTTAGTGTAATAGCCCGTTGGAACCAGAACGAAAAGGTCTAAAGGTTGGGATGATGAGAAAGGGATTTCCAACGTTCGAGAATGTTCTAGAAGCCAATTAATCACTTTTCGGCATTAAAAGGGAATTAATTAATTAATGTCATGGGAGTGGAAAAATAACTTATCAAAAGTGACATTAAGTAATTTGTCAAAAGTGGTGTTTTAAGTGACTTAAAGTTTATAAAGTCACTTTAATTGATTAAAAGGGAAATGGGTCGGAAAAGGGTCAACAAGAGAATAAAAGGAGAATGGGGGGCACCCTCTCTCATTATGCATTTGTTATTTTACAAAAATGAAATTGAGAGTTCTCTTGTGGCTTTGGCTCATGGAACGAAAAATCCTAGAGAGTTTAGAGATTGGTTTCGGTGGTAAACTATCCACCCTAGCTGGTCATAGAGAGAAGATCGTCCAGATTTTTTTACTGTGCTTCATTTGTGATGTAGTTCATCTTATTGTGGCTGAGATTTCTTTTTCAATGGTTGAGTTATTTGCTTGAGGATGAGTTCTCAATTGGCGGCTGAGTTCTTCTCATTGTGGGTCAAGTTTTCTAGTGTGAGGAGGTTGAATCTTGTGAAGGAAGGGTCGACCTAGTTGGTGGCTACATTTATTGCTGTTGGAATGGTCGATTTTGCTGTTGTGGGCTGAGTTACTCATTTTTGGTCCAAATCTCCATTTGCTAGGTTGAGTTATGGACCGAGGGGGTGATTTCTTACCTGCTGGGCACATTCCTTACTTGCTGGGCGCATTTCCTAGTTGCTGGGTGCTTCCCTTTGAGGCTGGAACAGATCTGCTTGAGAAGGGATCGATCTGGGTGTTGTATAGCTGTTAGAGAGGTCAAATGCAGTGGTGGGAAGCTACAGAACTACCCATAACCTTTCTGAGTGGCTGCATAGTCTTTGCTGGGAAGATTTTCAATGTTTACAGGCCTGTTATATTCAGCTGTGAGTTACTACATCAGGCTGCCACCTACAGGATCATATATCTCAACATTTTTGCAGAGACAACAACATAAATACAAACCGGGTTTTGCCTTTAATTGTTACTGTACTGTTGCTTGGTTTTTCCAGATGTATTCTTGTTGTTATGGCTATTTAATACAATAAATATCATGAGTTCTGTTATGGGTAATTGTTTGCAAGTTCTCAGCTGAGATTAAAATCACACGTAAACTGTTGGGAAATATTTGGATGTAAACTGTTTGATGTAATACCTACATGCTAAATTGAGCCAAGAACCAAGAAAACATTGGTTGGGATATTACAGTGGTATCAGAACTGGTTTTCCTGCCATCCTGAGGGGAAAATCAATGAGAAGTTATTTCAGATTGTGTACATACAGGATATTTTCATATTGTTTCCGTTAAGTGACCAGCGATGCAATGGCTTAAGAAGTTGGGTACTGTTATCCCCTAGCCTAGGGATAACTAAGGAGATTATGTCTCGAGGCCCACAGGTCCTAGACATGGAGTACCGAGAGCCAAATCGACTTGAGCATGGCCTTGGAGGGCCCATCCTTTCATTCTTCAGCGCCTCCACTTTGTCAGCAACATCAGCATCCATCACATCGGCCTGGTCCTGCAACATAAATGGATCTTTCTCCATGAGGTAATGAGTCCGGGTATCATGGTATGTGTCACTCTGATCCTCAAAACCTTTGAATATGTGCATTTAATTGTTTTTGCTTCTAACGTGTGCTTGGACCTTATGCTTTTCCACTTGACGACACCTGGGGGGAATGACAAGATGCCCTAGTAAGCTGGTACCCATAGGGTTTGAGTTGCCACTGGGGGGATTCATGAAAGGCCATCGTCCGCTCCCACCATACTTACGCCTTTTCATCTTTTTCCCCGCTCATCCATCCCATTACACTGGTCCGGGCATTGGGTTGGCCAAATATCTAAGGGTTGTACCTTACCTTGTGGGAAGAAGGGGCTAAAGGCCCAGAGGGTAAAAGTAGTTGGCAAAAGATAAAAGCCAAAAGAATGAAACCTTGAGATGCTTCGCCCAGGGATCCCTGAGAAAGCAATAAAAARCTTCTTAGCAAGAAATTGAGGGACCCATAAAAAATAATAAAACAAGACCTAGTGAGAGGATAGGGGGTCTCATCACGAGCTAGCCTATTAGGTCCATGGGCATGTAGCGGTATGACACTACCAACAGCTGGTCACCACGCCAGGGTAGTGGCTCTTGGTGGCATAGCCAAGAGAAAGGGGGTCTCATCACGAGCCAACCTTCTCATTTCTGTGAAATGCTTGTGGGTAACATTGTCACCACTGGTCACCACGCCAGGGCAATCTCCCCTAACTAGTCTCTTGAAAGAAAAAGCAATAAGAATAAAAGATAAAAGGCATGAATGGGCTTGGAAACATTTGCATCCATGACAAGGTGCAACTCACCCTCTTTAGAGGCACCCACAGGTAAGCCATACATTTCCCTGCTATCACTACACCCCTTGCCCAAACATCCCTTAACGTCTCATCCACTCACATGGTCTAGATTTTACTTCTCCCGGAAACATCCCACATCCAATGAGCATTAGCCCAATAGGACGTCCTAGCGTCCCCTCCAAACTTGGCTTGCAGATTAGCATAACGTCTTTGAGCACTTGTCCGGGTAAAGGGGGTTTCATGCACATGTTTAATAACTAGATGATTAGATGTGATTGACATTGCTATGATCCTTGTGACTTATGAGCCCATGGAGGGCATATCTGTTGATGTTGCAGGGCCACACTCAATGGACAGGTACCCGATGGACAGGTACACATGGGGAGATGATTAGTTCAGACCTCCATGGGGCTAAAATCCCACCAGATGGATGCTGAGACCTCAGCAGGGGGCAAAGACAGATCAGAGGATTGCACCAGAGAGAGAGGAGCATGTTTCACTAGGGGTAGCCTAGCAGGCCTAGACCCAGGGGGGTTATGCCCTTTCCACCATGATGTAGGCCTTGGAAGGCCCATGACGTCACCCAAGTTACCCATGACGCCATCTAGCGTTTTGGGATGTTTTGGAGGCAATAGTGTGCCAAGTGGCACGTGTGGCAGGTTCCTGAGGCCCAAGAAGGCCTAATGTTTTGCTCCAGGAGGCCAACGTTGCCCAAAAAGGGCCTAATGTCACCCTAAAAGGGAATGACGTCATGTTAGCAACATGTTTTAGGGTTTAATTGTGACATTTAATGTAAAAACTGGATATTATTTGTAACTGGCCATGTCGGCCTTTTTGACCTAATTCTAGTTATTAGTATTGTATAAATAGGGGGAAAATCCCTCTTATTTTTCATCATCTTTCACTCACACTTTTGAGGTCTGAAATTTGCGCCCTACTTAGGGTTTTATGACTGAAATTTAGTGCGCACTTGTTGGAGGAGGCTAATCTTGGACTATTTTGGCAATTTTCTTGGTGGAAGTGTTCAACTAGGGTTTATGCTTGATGATTCTTGATGAATGTAAGTGAAATTTCTGCAATTCTTCTTCATTGAATGGTTATAGTCATGTTTATCTTGCATTTACATTAAGATTATGAAATTGCTTGCTTAAAACCCTAGAAAGTCTAGCACATGTTATTGTCCTAGCTTTAAGAGCTTTTACCTACTAGATTTTGCCAAGAAGCCATTTTTCTTGAAGCCATTGCTAAGGGCCTTGCCATTGTAACACCCTAGCACTTATTGCTTCATATTAGCCGTCATTTGCTTCATCTTTGAGTTAAAGAGGGAGGAAAATTTACTAAGGCCTAGGGTCACCTACTCCTTAGTAGTTATTTTCCCCTAGGGTTTGGTGGTTGAAGCCTTGGCTTACCAACACTTCAAATATCAACCCCTCTTGTCTTTAACTCTCCTATTATCTTTCTTTTCCTTCAACATTTGCTGCCACTTTATTGACTCCATTTGCCCTAAAAAAATACTAGTCTAAGTCCTCACTAGAGTAATTGATCAACACAACCTTCAAAACCTACTCTTTGAACAACCTACTAACCCTTTCTAACCCTAGAATAGCTTGACCTACTAACAACATTGCTGTTGTTACTAAAGTAAGCTACAACCATTAGATGCAGCATTAAAAGCTCAAAAAAACAATTGTAAAGGATGAATTATACTTTGTCTTATGTGCCTCTGTCAAATGCTAATGTTATGACTTCAATGGTTAGTGGTTTTCAGTCATTTTGAAGCTATTTTTCAAGACATTTTATGTGAAGTATTGCTCTATAAACATTGCTGTTATAAGATTTCTGTTTACTTCATCATATTCAACAAATTGCTTTTATTAAGAAAGTCCATGGTTTTATGAAGTGCTAACCAGCAAGTGTGTTTGCAAATATATAGTTTTCTTGTTGCTTTGTTCCGGGCAGGTACACTTCTGACATATTATCTCTTCATTGGTTATTAAAACCAGACTTTCTGATCGGTGGTGACTTGTGAGAGGGGACCTTTACCTAGCTACTTTGACTTTGCCTTCTCAAACCCCCAGGTCACCGTGGATGTCTCCCCTGAGCCTACCACCCTAAATAGAAAGGGACATCCTATTGATGTGACAATGATAGGATAGTCTCCCGTTACGCCACTTTGCTTCCCATTTACCTTTTCTTCTATTAAAGTACAAATTGTGCGATAACAGGTACAAATCTGGAACACAGGAGACGACTAGCAACAATTACATACATGCCAGACTATCGAGACTATCTAACATTGGGGGAGGAGATATGTGCAGCTTTGTCATTTCATGGCTATTAGACCCTTAAGTACGGAAGCTGGCCCAAGGATTTGGATGAGGATTCCGTTAAAAGCACACGGCAGAAATGGATGAGAGATGAGCAGAGAGGATAGGTGGAGGAACATACACCTAGCCATGTTAAGGATGTGTGCATAAAGAAAGACCAAACAACAGCCTATGAGGTCGATGACACTAGTGTGTTGGATGAGGATGCAACACCTTGTCCTACTTATGATGACCATGAGGAAATGTTCCAATCAGCTGATGTTGAGGATCCAACATCTTTCCCTATGTATGATGCTAATGATGAGGATGGTTCAAGCGTGTTAGCACCTAACCATGACACAGATTCAACACCTCATCCTATTTATGACATGTATGATGATGCAGGAATTCTTGTACTGGAATATGACAAAGGATCAGAAATATTGTATGAGGAGGATAGTCCATGTGAAACCCATCATTGCACTATATCATCTAGTGAATTAGTTGGTCCCTTGTGTGATAGCCCACGCCATGTTAATGAAATAACATTGTGTGATTTAGAGAACCGATTATTGGTCATAGAGGAACAAATTGTGTAGTTGTTGATGAGGGCAGATAATGCTCATAAATTTATTGAAGACCTTATGTGGAGAACCCAGTTGGAGGAGAGACAAAATGGAGTTGCAGATGGAGTCACTAGTACCCAATTGCGCATCATCAAAGAAGCACTAGAACAAATGAAATCCAATTACTCTCAGTTGTTCATGGATAGGGACCTTGCTCTTAAGTTTGTTGAAGGCAAGGAAAGGGAGGTTGAGGAGCTTTGTTACCGAGTTTGGCACGCTCTTCATCATTGACAGTAGCAGAGACTCCATCCTCTGTGGCAGCCGTGACACATGGGGGGGTGAGTGGCACACATGATTTGAGGGAGGAGCCTCTTGTGACGATTCCACACGAGGAGCATTCACAGTTATAGGTGCTTGAGGAGAGGTTTGACACATAAGGTTTTGACCATGCGCCGGTTTTGTATTGTGGGGATTGTTATCCCCACTTTTAGGGATGACTAGGAGATTATGTCTCGAGGCCCGCAGGTCCTAGACATGGAGTACCGAGAGCCAGATCGACTTAGGCATGGCCCTGGAGGGTCCACCTTTTCTCTCTTTCAGCCCCTCTACTTTGCCAGCAACAACAACATCCATCACCATCGGCTTGGTCTTGTGTCAGAGATGGTTCTTGCTCCATGAGGTAATGAGTTCCGGTATCATGGTATGTGTCACTCTGATCCTCAAAACCTTTGAATATGTGCATTTAATTCCTTTTATTTCTAACAAATGCTTGGTTCTTATACTTGTCCACTTGACCATGTCTGGGGGGAATGATAGGATGCCCTAGCAAGCCTGTGCCCGTAGGTTTTGGTTTTCCACTGGGGGGATTTCTTAAAAGCCATCGTCCACTCCTTTCATATTACCACTTTTTCATCCTGCTTCCCACTCATCTACCCCATTTCATTTGTCCAGGCATTGGGTTGGCCAATCATTTGAGGGTTGCATCTTACCTTGTGGGAAGAAGGGGCTAAAGGCCCAGAAGGTAAAAGCAAGCTGCCAAAAGATAAAAGCCTAAAAAAATAAAACCTCGAGTTGCTTCGCCCAGGGATCCCCCAGAAAGCAGTAAAAGGCTTCTCAGCAAGAAACAAGGGGGACCCATAAAAATACTAAAACAAGACTTAGTCAGAGGATAGGGGGTCCTATCACGAGCCAGCCTATTAGGTCCATGGGTACCTAGCAGTATGACACTACTAGCAGCTGGTTACCACGCCAGGGTAGTGACTCTTGGTTGCATGGACAAGAGAAAGGGGGTCTCATCATGAGCAAGCCTTCTCATTTCTGTGAAAGTACTTGTGGGTAACGCTGTCACCATTGGTCACCACGCCAGGGCAGTGTCCCTTGATTAGCTTCTTGATGAAAAAGCAATAAGAATAGAGAATAAAAGGCATGAATGGGCTTGGAAACAATTGCATCCAGGACAGGTGTAGCTCGCCTTCTACAAAGGCACCCATAGGTAAAGATTTGCATTCCCCTGCTTTCACTGCGCCCATTGTCAGGACATCCCTTATCCACATCACCCACTTACATGGCTTAGATTTAGTCTTTTTCGGGAACTTTCCTTTTCCAGTGGACACTAGCCCAATAGGATGGCTTGTCACTTTCCCCAGACTTGTATTGCAGGCTTGTATAATGTCTTTGAGGTTTTAACTGGGGTAATAGGGGTTTTATGCACATGTTTAATAATATTGATGATGAGATGTGATTGACATTGCTATAATCCCTGTGACTTATGAGCCCATGGAGGGGCGTAGCTGTTGATGTGCAGGATCATCCCCGACAGACAGGTACCATGTTGGACAGGTACACATGGGGAGATGATCAGTTCGTGTTGATTTGTGTACCTTGGGAGGTGTTCCCCATGTGTTTTCCCTCCTTAGCACATGTGGGAAAGTCATTTGGCACTTTGTCCTAGTCCTTTATGTCTATTTGTACTTTGACTTTGGTTAAAGTGCAAAATGTCACTTTT
>ML802199.1:0-10465 GCA_009831015.1 Picea engelmannii | reverse complement strand
TTATTGCTTCTTTATTTCATAGACTTTTACACTGCATGCTTTATTTTCGGTTAAATTAACATGCGTGCGTGAGCTGTGTTGTGTAGGGAAGACCTTTAACAATTTTGTTGCAGGATTGAAGTGTATAGTTGCATGTTCCTCAAGCTTGGAGGATTGACAGGTGGTTGTTTCAACTGTCATCGTCCAAGAAATTCGAAGATCAAGCTCCCTCTTCTTCACATTAAGAGGACCCCATAGCCCAAAGTTCTAGGCTCAGGCGAAAACTCCAGAAAAATTGATAAACTTCTTTTCCCCATCTTTTTCTTTAATTGCATGCTGCTTGGAATAACTCTAAATTTCAATTTTAAACATCTAAAGTCTGCATGCATTGTTTTCATTTTTACCTCTTTCTTGTATTCCTCTAAACGATCCAATTATAAGGATCCCTTTCTTTCTAAAAAAAAAGCTAAAAGCTTAAAGAGAACATTGGTTCTCTGTTGTAATAGTGCAATAAAAGCGGGCCCTTTGTGCCCGGTTTCTTCATCTCCGTTAGGGGGATTTTTGTTGTGGGTTTTGGTTTCTTTCTTGTGATTGATGCATGCTTAAAATCTAGTAGTCAAACACACAAGTCAAGTACATCGAACACACTACAACACTCTAATTTTTCATGCATGTTTAGTTAATCTTCTGCTTCAGGTTTCTTTCTTTGCAATAGTGTTTAAATTTCTAAAAGTATCTTGTAAATCTTTTTCTCAACTACAAAGCAGGGTAGTTAAACTTAATTGTTGCAAATCCATCTCTCTATTTTCAAGTGTTTGTGCAAGTACTTCAGTTACAAAGCAGGGTGTGATCTATCTTTTTCAAGCTTTTATTCAAGTAATTTAACCTTGCTAGCTTAATAGGACAATCTCTGAAGTTGTTAGTTCATTGGGAGGAAAACGCTTAAAAGTGACCTGCGAAGTAAGACAGTTTACCTGTGTTGTACATCCAACACTTTTGGTGAGTTTACTGCTGAGACCATTGGGTTTCGGTAAACTCTCGGCAAGTCCAAGCAAAGAGCTAGCCTCCAAAGGGGCCAAACACTCTTCATTAACTAAACACAAAATTTACCTTAATAAAATCTTCGATCTACATTGCCCACGACTCCTTTTAAGGCACTGGTTAAAAAATACATTTATTTATCTTATGTGAGCAGTTACACTTATGCATCTTGTCTAACTTTCTTTTATGCTCTTAAGTCCTGCAGATATTGTATCCTTTGATTTATGAATGTCTTATGAGCAAAATGTTTTATGATGATGATAAATGCTAAGTGTTAAATGATCTAGTTTTGTTTCAAGCAATAAACTCCTAGATTAGGTGTCTTTTCTTTCTTAGTTTAGAAATGCTTTTGATTTATTTTTATAGGGACTACCCCCCTTGGCTTCGTTAGGAGTTGGCCTAGACGGAGGAGTTGAGGATCAGGTGACAACACCTTGACTCGAAACTTGCCCCCAAGGACACACCAAGTGGATTGAAGGTTTCTTCCACGTTACCCCAGGTGTGTATTAGGACGGCAACAGGGCTAAAAGCCCACTAGATGGATGCTGAGACCCCAGCTAGGGGCAGAGACAGATCAGGGGTTTGCACTAGAGAGAGAGGAGGACGTTCGACCCGGGACAACCTGGCAGGCCTGGACCCAGGGGGGTCCTGCCCTTTCACCATGATGTAGGCCTTGGAAGGCCCATGATGTCACCCAACGTTTTGGATACTTTGGAGGCAGTTATCTGCCAAGTGGCACGTGTGGTAGGATCTTAAGGCCCAAGGAGGCCTAACGTTTTGCTTCAGGAGGCCAACATTGCCCTAAAAGGGCCTAACGTCACCCTAAAAGGGCATAACGCCATCTTTACAGCTTGATTTAGGGTTTATTTGTGACATTTAATGTAAAAACTGGATATTATGTGTAACTGGCCATGTCGGTCTTTTTGGCCTAATTCTGGTCATTAGTATTGTATAAATAAGGGTTCTAACCCTTGTATTATTCATCATCTTTCACTCACACTTGTGAGGATTGAAATTTGCACCCTATCTAGGGTTTCTTGGTTGAAATTTTAGGTGCACTTATTGAGGAAGGCTAGATTTGGAGTATTTTGACAAGTTTCTTGGTGGAAGTGTTCAACTAGTGTTTTTCTTTATGATTCTTGATGTATGTAAGTGATATTTCTGCAATTCTTCTTAATTGAATGGTTATAGTCTTATTTATCTTGCATTTACATTAAAGATTATGAAATTGCTTGATTAAACCCTAGGAAGACTAGCACATGTTATTGTCCTAGCTTTAAAAGCCTTCACCTACTAGATCTTGTCAAGAGGCCGATTTTCTTGAAGCATTAGCTAGGGCCTTGCCATTGCAACACCTTAGTATCCATTGCTTCATCTTAGCTGTTTTTTGCTTTATCATCGAGTTAAAGAGGGAGGAAACCTACTAAGGCCTAGGGTTACCTAGACCTTAGTAGCTAGTTTCCTGTAGGGTTTGATAATTGAAGCCTTGGGTTACCAAGACTCCAATCTATTAATCTCTCGTCTTTAACTCTCCTACTATTATCATTTTCCTCCAACATTTGCTGCCATATCATTGACTCCATTTGCCCTAAAGCACTAGTCTAAGTCTTCTTATTGAGTGATTGATCAAAACAACCTTCAAAACCTATACCTTGAACTTCCTACTAACCATTTCTAACACTAGAATAGCCTAACCTACTAATATTATTGCCGCTGTTACTAAAGTAAGCTACAACCATTAATTGCAACATTAAAAGCTTCTAAAAGCAATTGAAAAGGATGATTTATGCATTGCCTTTTTGCTTCTAATAAATGCTAGTATTATGAAGTTAATGGTTGATTATTCTTAGTCATTTTGAAGTTGTTCCAAGGAATTTAATGTGAAGCATTGCCTCATCAATATTGCTGTTATAATTTTCTATTTACTTCACCATTATCAACGAATTGCTTTATTTGAGAAAGTCTATGGTTTTATGAAGTGCTAACCAACAAGCTGTACTTGGGGCAATATATATAGTTTCTTGTTGCTTTGTTCTGGGCAGGTACACTTTGATATATAATCACTTCATTGGTTATAAAACCGAGACTTTCTGATCAGTGGTGACTTGTGAGAGGGGATCTTTTATTAGCCTTTTTGACCTTGCCTTCTCAAACCCCCAGGTCACCGAGGACGTCTCCCCTGGGCCTACAACCCTAAATAGAAAGAGGAATCCTATTGAGGTGAGAGTGGTAGGATAACCTCTAGTTACGCCAATTTGCTTTCCTTTTACCTTCCCTTTTATCAAAGTACAAATTTTGCGATAACAGGGCCATCAACTGCCAAGCAACAACCACTACATGTCTATGCACTAGAAGCATGTCATGTTAATATCAATCACTCGGAAGACATCATACATGTGTGCAAGGGGTAATATCATCTAGACATGATGAGCAATATATCAAGAACAACACTATGATGCCTGTTATCGCCTATCCTATGGATAACTAAGGAGATCATGTCTCGAGGCCCACAGGTCCTAGACATGGAGTGCGGAGAGCCAGATGACTTGAGCATGGCCCCGGAGGGTCCCTCTTTTCTTCAGTGCAACTCATCTTTCAGCAGCAACAACATCCATCCCACCAACCTGGTCCTGAAGTAGAAGTAAGTCTCGCTCCATGAGGTATTGAGTCTGGGTATCATGGTATGTGTCACTCTGATTATTGAAGCACTTGAATATCTTGCACTGAATTCTCCTTCATTTCATGACGTTTGCTTGGAAATTATGCTCTTTAACCTATTCATACCTGGAAGGGTGACATGATGCCCTAGCAAGTTGATCTCCCTTTAAGATGGGTTGCTACTGGGTGGGTCTATGAAAGGTCATCGTCCATTTCCCTCCATACTTACCACTTTCCATCTTTACTCCTCTCATTTTCCCCTACCTTTGTTCGGGCGTTGGGTTTGCCACACTAGGAAGGGTTGTACCTTGCCTTATGGGAAGAAGGGGCTAAAGGCCCAAGGGGTAAAAGCCGCTGGCGAGAGTCAAAAGCCCAAATGAAACCTTTGAGATGCTTCGTCGAGGGATTCCCGAGAAAGTAGTAAAAAGCTTCTCAAAAAGAAAAGGGGACCCATAAGATAAATAAAAACTCAAGGTACTAGTTGGTGGATGGGAGGTCTCATCATGAGCCGAGCTATTATGACCATGGGCATGTAGCGGTATGACACTACCATCTATCTGGTCACCAAACCAGGGTAGTGGTTCATGGTGGCATAGCCAAGAGAAAGGGGGTCTCATCACAAGCCAACCTTCTCATCTCCGTGAAATGCTTGTGGATAATGCTGTCACCTCTTGTCACCAAGTCAGTGAAATATCCCTGATCCAGTTGATCTGGATATCTACTGCTGAACTACTGTTTTATCACTGAGATCTGATACTCTGGGGGTTTCTGGATGCGTTTGAGTGAATGTGTGAACATGCTTGGTGATTCTCGCATGTGTGTTTCATTCATTTAGTGTTTTAGTAGTATATATATATATATATATGATGCATGCGAAAGAAAGGACAACACAACTCACTGATATATAATATGAGGAAAAAGCAAGAAATACAATAATTTGCTGGAAGTAGATATACTAGTCGTCAGTTAGATCTCATGGATCGTCACTTGAATACAAATAACTAAAAAGAAATACCCGTGACCAGAAGATGAAGGATGATCTGTGCATGCACGGATAGGTTGACAAAATGTAGTTCCAGAAGCTCACGACAACTGTTGCAGATACTGGAAAACTCGCCTTGACGGCGATACTCATCGGAATGGACTGGAAACTATCCCAAAAGGAGTGCCTCGACCTCTAGACTGATCCTGGTAACTGTCGGACTGAAGATCCGACCTTTGAAGCTCTGGATGTTACCCTTGGGGGTTTGCGCACCTCCTGGATTGTGGGAGTGTGCCCTAGTGAACCCACCGGCGGAATCTGACGATGTATGACTCGAAACGATCGTCTTGGCCTCCTCTGTAATGGGTCAGAAGGGTTTCTTCAGATATGCTTCGGAATACCCCTTGGAATCCCAAATGTGCTTCCTCAAGCGCTGCGCCCTAACTAACTGTTTGTTGCACTCTGGGAGATTCCACCGTTAGAAACTGATGACTGGTGGCTCAAAAGGTGCGCCCTGGCTAGCTCTCAACTGGGTCGGAAGGAATCTATGAGATACTCCTCTGTCTTGTGTGGCCACACGAACCCTCTCTCTAACCCTTGCGCCCTCACTGGCTGAGCTGCGCAATCACTGTACTGGATCTCCTGAATAGCTTGGTGAAACACCTGGATGGTATCTCCGATAGGCTAGGGTGTGTCTCTCAACACTGAAACCGTTCAATGGTGGTGGTTTCCTCCAGAAATCCACAAAACATTAAGGGGGTCGATCTCCTCCTCCTCTAGAACTATCTCAACATCAAATCATAACATAATAAGGAATTAGGTCGAATTCCTCCCTTTATACTCTTCCCAATCTAATTCACCATTGACATCACTTAAGCTAGGCGCTTTTCCTCCTAAGGTGAGTAATTAATTAATTAAGGCCCCCCCCCTTAACACCTTTTCATTCTATTTCTCTGTTGACTTAGGATTAAGTGACTTTTCCTATGCTTTTTCGCTTAATTCATCGTTTAGCCACCAAATCTCCCTTATTTCTCCTCTTGTTCCATGTTTGTGCCTGGCTATAGTCTACGTGAACAAATAGACTACTAAGTCACTCCTTGTTGGCCTACTCTTTGGAATGGGACATCACAGTCCTCCCTTCGCGAGATTGTTTGTCCTCAAGCAACATCAATCCTAGGTGCAACAAAATATGCTCTCCCTCCCATGTGGCATCTTCCACTAGAAGTCCCCTCCATCTAACCAAGCACTCCCTGATGACCCTGCTCCTCAACTTGCGCTCTCTCTGCTCAAGTACCTCCTCCGACACTAGCTCCAACTGGCCCTCCTGATCCAAGGGTGGCAACTCCTCTGAAATGCTAACCTGCTGTCCCACTGCCTTTTTAAGTCAAGAAACGTGGAAGACGTTATGAATCTTGCTACCCTCCGGTAGCTCTAGCTCGTATGCCTCCTCGCCTACCCTCCTGATGACTCTGTATGGCCCATCAAATTTTGGCTTCAGCTTCTCTGCTCTGCTCCTCTTCAAGGAGAACTATTTGTATGGATGTAACAGTAGGAAAACCAAGTCCCCTACCTTGAAACTGCGCTCTACCCTCTGCCCGTCTGCATAGATCTTCTGCTGGTTCTAAGCTGCCTGCGATTTTTCCTTCACTGCCCACATAATCCTCCGGCTCTCCTCCACTCAGTCTTTGGCCCCTAGGACCCTGCTATCCCCAAACACTGTCTCCACAAAAGAGGGTGCATCGTATCCATACAATGCTCTAAATAGTGACATTCTGATAGACGTATGGTAAGTCATGTTGTAGCAATACTCACCCATGTGCAACCATCTCACCCATGTGCGCTGCTTCCCTCCTACATAGTTCCTCAGATACCCCTCCACCCATTTGTTGACAATCTCTGTCTGTCCATTTGTCTGTGGGTGGTAGCTGGTACTCGTGGCTAGCTCTGTGCCGGCCAACTGAAAAAGCTCTTGCCAAAACGCACTGATGAAGCGCCCATCTCTATCACTGACTATCTGTCTGGGTAAACTGTGCAACCAGAATACCTCTCTGAAAAATAACTCCGCTACCTGTATGGCCTTGTAGTTCGTGGGTATGGCAAAGAAATGTGTAAATTTGGTCAGCCTGCCGACCACCACAAATATACAGTCCCTGCCCTGCACTCGAGGAAGGCCTGTAATGAAATCCATAGAAATGATCTCCCATTTCTGCTCTGGAATGGGTAGAGGCTGAAGTAACCTTGCAGGGTGTGTCTGCTCGGACTTGTTCTGCTGACAAGTTGGGCACTCCCGGATGTGTTTCGGTACATCATCCTTGAGACCCTTCCATGAGAATCTCTCCCTAATCTGCCTGTAGGTTTTGAAGTACCCCTGATGCCCGGTGTTGACCACCTATTTCAGTTAGGGGGTCAACTCCATGTGCCATGATGATATGTACCTGATGGTGCTACTAGTTTGAAGACTTACAGGTTCTACAAGGAAATTTTGGCTTCAACACGTGTTTTTATAATTGGAATTTCTGCTCCCCTGCATTGGATAATAATGTAATGGGTCTGCATGGATCATAGTTTAGGTCAATTGCCTAGGACTTTATCATTAGAGGATTCCCTTTCATCAAGTGTTTTTTTTCCTCAGGTTATTAATTTGGCCTAACCAGCCTTTATTAATTTCCCTTGAGTTTTTCACTCCCCCAATAATTCTCCAAAGTGGTGAAAGGCGTTCTAATGATCGAGCCCTATGTTAACTCGTGTCTAGGAATATTGTAAATGACCATGCTAGACATCTCCTAGAGTCTTGTGGAATTCCGTCGAGTCTAAAGTATTTTTTTTAATTTTTTAAATTACCCAGTTAAAGGTAATTTTAATTAATTTTTGATAAAAAATGTAAAAAATAGGTCCTTGGGATTTTGATAGGAGTATTTGTGCTCAAAAGAAACGGAATGAGACCCTCTACACCCTAAGACCAAGTTTCAGCTCAATTGGACAAGATTTGCTAGGTGTTTGTCCATGAGGAGTCTCAGTTAGTCTAAGACAACAATTTGGTTGCTGAAATTGACAAAATCAAATTGTCAAATTTTTGTAAAAAGAACAAATTAATTAGAGAAAGAGTGGGAGAAAGTTCTAAACCTATTCTTAACCTCCCCAAACCCCTTTCCTAACCTTTTTCCTATGTTGGAAAAATAATTTTCCACTTAAAAGACCTCCGTGTGCTTAGCTAACAACTTAAAGTGGTGTTCCCTAGCTAATTGACATGTGGGAATTAAAAAGATTAAGTGAAAAAAATCACCTAAACCCTAAATTCGCCCTCCTTGGTGTCTAACTTAATGTTTGACCATAGGAAAATGTGTTTTCCCCCTTTCATCAGTCAACCCTCAAACCCTAACTTACCCAAACCCTAATTTACCAAACCCTAAAAGTGACTTTTCCTTGACTTTGTCTATTTCTCTTGGATGCGTGACACTTGTAATTCATCCAAGAGGGGTAACTCTTGGCTCCCAAGTATAAATAAAGGTCTCCCCTCCCTCTTTTCACACATGATCTCTCAGTGCATGGTTACTCTACCCATTTCTCTCCTCTCCTCTCCTTTCTCTCCCACTCTTCTCTCTCATTCTTCTTGCTCTCTTCTTTCTTTTCTCAAGCTTGGGCAAGTATTTGTCCTAGCTTGCTTCTAGTACAAAAAACTTTAGAGAATACATGGTGTGAAGAGTCTTCTTGGTGCCATATTGCTTAATGAGGTGATCTTGTTTTTGTTTATTTTCTTGTGTATGCTTAGCTTATAGATCTAGAGTAGGAATCCAGGCAAAGTATTTTGCTTGGATAGATTTGTGGTAGTATTATCATAGATCTAGTGAAGTGTTTATTTGGTATTGCAAAGTATTTTGTTTTAGCATCTAGACCTACTCACATCCTCTCTATTTTTGTAGCTTTTCTCACAGGATTTGCAGGTTACCTAAGGGTTTGGAGTGAAGATTTCAGATCTGAAAATTTTCCTTTACACCCACTTAAAACCTCTTGTATTTTTTGTTATGCTTTTCTTTTCATATTCTTCTATATATGGATGGATTTGTGTTCTGAAGTAGACAAAAAACGAATATATATACTACTGGTTTTACATTTAAAATTTCTGCAATACACTAACAAAAATTTTCTGCAGATTTTTAGTGATTTTTGCAGCTTTTCCAGCAAGTTTTACTTGCTGGTTTTTGACAGGTTCGTGACAGAAACGTGGAGGAACAACCTATTTTGGGGCATCTAAAGTAAAGCAAACTCCTCCCAAGTTGGGGTAACAAATACCCACTTCATTCTCTTTGAAATCAAGCCCAAGGGAGTCTCAAGGGCTTGTTTTTCTTAAGCTAATTTAATTTTCTACGTTTTATTTTCATTGTTTGCCTACACCTAGGAAAGAGTTTGGCAAAGTCAACCATCCTATATCGTAAGGCTACGAACTTAGTTGTGGTTTAATGCTTGTGTATAGTTTATCTTAGGATCTTAGGAGCTATTTCCTTTTCATTGCTTAAGCCGTGGAGACATAGTAACTTTACTTGTGTTTTTCAAGCATAATTTTATTTTCAAGTACTTACTTTGTTTTCAAGTTTAAATCACTTAAATCTTTTTCAAGCTTAATCAATCTATTTCACTTTACTTGCAAGCACTTAATTTAACTCAAAATAATCTTTAAGAGACAATTTACCTTAATAATTCTTAAGGCTTCAACTTATCTAGTTAATTAGATAACCTTCAACTATTTCAACTTTGCCATAAAAAAAGGAAGCTAAGGAAGAAGCAGGGGGTGCTAGATCAGGGATGGTCTCACACCACTGAGTGTCCCCCTTGTGGAGTACTTTTGTTCCCGGATTGATCTGTGGAGCTAGGGTGTGGCCTTGTTTGCCTCACTTCTTGAGCACCCAACAGTCCTTTTGGTACAAGCGGGAAGAGTTCTAGGGAAGTCACATAGTTTTAGGATTCACACTTTAACTTAATCAACATAAGCAATCCTAAAACTTAATCCACCTTAACTTGGTATAATCTTTTATTTTTTTGATGGTTTAATGCTCTTTAACTTATGCAAACATCTCACTTAAGTTATCTCACATGCATTTTCATTGAGCTCTTGTGGATGGTTAACTAGTTCCCCTTGAAGTTGCGCATCCTTTCGAGACACTTGTTGTTTGGGCTTGTGTTGGTGTGTTGATGCCATTGAAACCACCCCTTGAAGTTGCGCATCTTGTGGAGGCACTTCATTGTTTGGGTGTATTGGCTTGTTGTGTTGTGGTAATCTCTTCTTGAACGATCTTTCTTTTCCATGTACAAATCAAGTTTGTAGCAAGGATAGAAGGCTTGAGTTTTGTAGGTCAAACTGGCGAAACAGGAACCTATCCCACCCAATGTCACTACAATGGGAAGATTCTTTTTATTTAGGGAGGTGAGGCCTAGGGGAGACTTCCCCGGTGACCTGGGGTTTTGAGGAGGCAAAAGGATAAAAAAACAAGGATAAGTTTCCCCCTCACAAGTCACCACCCAAACAGATAGTCCGACCAAAGGCCAATTTAAAATAAACCCCCAAAGAAAGTATACCTGCCTGGAACAAAGCAACAACAAACTGATATATGCAAGCTATATCTCAATGGGGTTAGTACTTCATATATTAGATGACTATCTGAATAAGATATAAGCAATTAGCAATAAATGTTGACGAAGTCAATGTTTATCAATAGCAATGAAAAATTATAACACTTCACCAATAAATATTGGAACAATGTGGCATTCAATGTAACCAATCAACACCTTATTCAATTAATGCCTAAACCA
>ML802198.1:132931-164194 GCA_009831015.1 Picea engelmannii | reverse complement strand
ACAACCCTTCAAGAATCAGAGTCCAAATTTGATGAGCTCCTTGAGGAGACTAGTCAGAGATACACTATATCTATCTCGACAGAGATTCAGATATGTTCCTCAATTACATTGCTGGAGGATATCTGGGTGTCGCAGGGGCCACCATTCATGGGTAGTTCTGAGACAATCGGTCATACACATACACATGAGGATTCTAGAGCCAGGGGAAGTTATGAGGACGCTTTCATTTGTGTTACAGGATTGGTTGATATCCAGACAGAGGTTGATCTGACAGTACACCTTGGACATATGATGATGAGAGAGATGTATAGTGGGATTCATGGGGACGCATTGGATGGCAAGGAGGAGACACACTTAGTGGAGCATGGAGATTCCTCTCCCTTGCAGAAGCACATAGTTATGGGAAATCACCTTCACAATAGTAGCCACTATCTGAGTGATGATGGAGGGAGAGTGATTGGCCAATAGTTTTTGGAGTTATCTATGGTTGTACCCAATAGTTGGAGTTTAGGCGATTATTCACCAAGGGTGCTAGTGGATGAGCTTTTGGTCCAATCCCGGGGATTGACCAAAGAATATCATACTTTCCAGTCCTACAGTTGGGTGCAGATATTTATGATATCCTTTCCCAACACTTTTATCATTGAAAAAAACATAGGGGGTGCTAGACAGTGGCAGGGGGCATGGAGAGTTGGTAGGCTGAGACCACCTGACAGGAGTGTCTTGATTGCATACAACAGGATAGGGGTGGATCATTAGGGGCAGACAGTTGAGGTCTTAGGCATGATGGAGAGTATCTTAAGCCATGGGATAGAGGATAACTTAGAGGTTGCTACATATTCAGACTCTCATTGGGATGAGGGTGGATAGATTTTGACAGTTACCAGTAGGGCACATCAACAGTTAGCAAGGATTGTAAGTGATGAGCTTCCAAATTTGACATGGGATCTTGGAGTCCATTGGGTCGATAGTTTGTTTCATTTTATGAGGATCCATGCATGGAGGGTCCAGTATGTATACTTTGAGTAGATAGTCATGATCAGAGTAGAGCATCATCAACATGATGGTCCCTGTCAGAGACTAGCATGGGACCCTGGGATTACAGGGTTGGGCATTTCATTGATTAATGGAGATGAGCGGATGGTTGCAGGGGGAAGTCACTTTGATTTTCCATTGAGTTTCAGTATTGGGGAGAGCACATCACTTGCTGGTGATTCATTGAGGTCTTGTAGTACCTCACTATGGCAGCATCATGTTCAGTCGGTGGGGGTCGTGTTGAGTTTGGTATGGTTTGGTAGGATAGACCCATTTCAGGTTGAGGCCATCTTTTATGTGCAAGAGACTCATGGTGTTGATATGTTAAAGAACTATACTCCATAGGGCATTGCAGTTCACTTTCTGATATGGGATCCAGAGATTGGAATGCTTGCTAGTTTAGCATTTGATAGAGTTGAGTTTCGAGTAGAGTGGTTGTTTGGGGAGTTGATTGAGATTCTTTGTCCATTAATCATTCTACTCATCAAGAGCATGTGGGTGTCATGCGTGGTGAGCACTTGGAGAGACCACATCTTGGGGGGAGTCTACCTTGTGTCACACAGGTGGATATGGGACCCCGATATCATATGTAGTTGGATTCAGTTATTTCTTGAGGACAAGCAATATTTCGGCAGGGAGGATTGTAATGTCCCCATTTTGGGACATTATAACATTACAAAATTTCAGAGTGTTATGCCTACCCGAGTAGCCAGGTAGGGGTGACAGAAAGTTTGGGATATATTGAGGGGTTTATTTGGGCACGAATTGCATCAATCATCATCAGGATCCATTCCGCATAACTGGGCTTTGGTTTCGTTGCATTCCAACAATTTCCGTAATTTTGAGTTATTATGGGTCATATCTTAATTAAATTCACTAAGAAGGTCATAATGGTCATATTACTTGGAGAAACCTCTTAGTGTAATAGCTCATCGAAATTGGGAGGAAGAGCACTACAGGGTAAGATGATGAGAAGTGACTTTCAGTGGCCAGAGAAGCCATTAGGATGGATAAATCACTTTTTAGAGGTAAAATAGTTAATTAATTAATTAATTAAGTGATCTAATCAAGGAATAATAAAATAAAGTAAAAGTCACTTGGAGGGATAAGGTCAACAACGAATTAGGGTTTTGGGAAGCTATAAAGGAAGGGTAAAGCAACCTAATTCATTATGCCTTGTTATGATTTGATGTTGAGAGTTCCCAGAGGAGGAGGAGAGCTGACCTTACTATTTTGTGGATTTCTAGAGGAAACCACCACCATTAATCAGTTTTCTTGTTGAGAGACACACCCTAGCCCATCAAAGATACCATCCAGGTATTTCATCATACTTTTTAGGAGTATCCATTACAGAGTGCGCAACTCAGCCAGTGAGGGTGCAAGTCAGTTTGAGGGTTTGGAGAGCTGCACGAGATCTGTATCCAGATCGCAGTTTCCTTCCAACCCATTTGAGATCCAGCCAGGGATCTTATATTGAGCCATCTATCATCAGATTCTGATGATGGAATCTTGCAGATTGACTCATTCATCCATTTAGGGTGCAACTTTTCTAGATAGACATTTGGTGTTGCATGCAGAGTATCAGAGCAGATCCAGACAAATCCTTCTGACCCATTTCCTTATTTGGTGAGACGATCGTTTTGATCCATATAGTAGAATATTCCATTGGTGGAATCCCTTGGGGCACATCCAGTGCTCTAGGAGGTGTGAAAACCCCCCAGGGGTCCAGATCCAGTGCCTCAGAGACTAGATTCGAGTCTAGAGGCCATGGTGCTTCTTTTGGAGCAATTTCCAGCGTATTCCAATGGTCTTAACTTCCAGACGCATTTTCCATCTGGTAGTTGTTACCGTACTTCGTCGGAATCCCATGTTTTCCCCGATCTATCCGTGCATGCATCAGATCTTCTATCATCTTCTGATAACAGGTATTTTTATGTTATTTGATTGTATTCCAGTGTTGATCCATGAGATCTGGATGACGTTTATATTCTATATTTCCATTAGGCTATTGTATTTCCATGCTCGAACTGTATAATACATGATATTGGGCAGTTGATGTTCTTTACTTCTGCATGCATCCTTTATATGTTGTTTAAACCATGAATATGCAACATGCACATGCAATAACCAACATGCACATGCAATAACCCACATGCACATGCAATAACCATCAAGATCTCAAACATGCAACTGAAACAAATCCAGAAACCCCCATTGTATCAGATCTGCAAGACAAAATAATAGATTAGTAGCAAATATCTTGATCAGCGGGATCCAGGATATTACACTGATCTACGGTCATCACCTCAGGATTAATAGACTTATGGATCTCAACGCCCGACTTTTCTGTGCAAGGATGATGAGCGGAGGATGTTCTTGTTGACCGTCTACCTCTAATGGTTGTCCTTGGATGATGGCTTGCCTTGTGCCTTGATGTAATTATCTAGCTCTTCCAATTTTATTGCTGGTGAAGTCTCTCTTCATCCTCAGCTTGTTTATATCTCATCTTTACCCTGTTTTTACCCCGTTTTTATAATTGATGGATCTATTTTAACCCAACATTTTTGTTCTTGGATAAATTTTAAGTCAGCGTTGTAATGGTACCCTAGCAATATAAAAATGAATTCTTTTCCTGTCTGCAGATTTTTGGCTTGGTCTATTGTTTTGGTGTTTTTAATTCCTTGAAAATCAATTTATCGTTCCCCGTCTGCATCCCCTTTTGTTTCTGGGCTGTGATTTTTCTCATTCCTTTAATTGAAAAGAAAAATATTATTTCTATCTCTTTCTGCGTTGTTGGGTACCCCAGGCAAAGAAAAATAAATTGAAACCCTTAACCCTGACTACTTTTGAACCGTGTATTGATTGATTTAACCCTTACCTCTGCAGTTAGTATGGTGGAATGACTGTGTAATGTTTTCTCTGTGTTTGCAATGTGATCTTCTCTCTACGTCTTCCTGTTCAATGCCCACATTTTTGACATTTACTAGTGACTGATGTTTACTGTAGTTTACCACGAAATTTTACCAATTAAATGGGATTGTATTGCTGTTGTTTACCATGAATTTGCAGGTGGTCTTCTCTCTGCGTCTCCCTATTCAATGAATACGTTTTTGACATTTAATAGTGACTGATGTTTACTGTAGTTTACCATGAAATTTCTCCAATTAAATGGGAAGGCATTGTTGTTGTTTACCACAAATTTGCAGGTGGTCCTCTTTCTGCATCTTCTTATTCAATGGCCATGTTTTTGACATTTAATAGTGATTTATGTTTACCATGAAATTTTACCAATTAAATGGGACTGTCTTGCTGTTGTTTACCATGAATTTGCAGGTGGTCTTCTCTCTCTGTATTCCTATTGAATGCCCATGTTTTTGGAATTTAATAGTGATTGATGTTTGTTGTAGTTTACCATGAAACTGAGGTTAAAATGCTTGACGGATGTTGCTGTTACATGCCCCCAATTGTTAGCCGATAAACCGGTTACTGTTTCGTTGCCTTGATGGACCTCGACTTGCCTTTAATGTGGGAATGGAATTGCATTAATTACCCATGTTTTTTCCCTGAGAAAGTTGACGGTATTGCCGTTTAAAATTCTCACGATTCTACCTCTAAATTGAAACCAAGATTGCATGGATTTCCCAATCTCTCACTCAACCAATTATGTATTGATGTGTATCCCCATTCTCGGGCCCAACTTCTTATTTATTGATGCATAATCCTCATAGATACTGCTCTGTGTTGGGTTGAATACGTTACAATTATTGGCTTTCCTTGGTAAATTTAATCATTTATTCCTGAGTTGAATGCCTGGTATTTTTTACGGCAAAAGTTTTATCACTACAGTCATGTGTTCCAGCCTGGAAGGAGGTGCATCTATGCATTCTTTAAGGTTAAGTAGCTTGCATTTGTTTATCTATTTCCGCGTAAATGCCTTGTATTTTATTATTGCAAATTAATTGTTATTCAAACCTGTATCGCTAAGTTGAAGGTGTAGCATTTATGTAATCCTTAAAGCTAGTTATGGTTTAGATTATATTGGATGTGCTTAAGGTTAATTAGATTCACAAGTTGCTGACTAGTAGTCATTTAGGCTTGCTGAACTATTTATGTGTTAAAAGTGAATTGACATGGTTGTTGTCTAACCTGGTAATTCATAATCAAAGATTTATATGGGCGTATATGGACTTAATTTATTTAATTTTGACTTGTCATTTTAGAAAAGACTGTTGAAATGATGTGAATTTAATGTTAATTAAATTGTATTTAATGATAGATTTTAATGCAGATTTTCCTAATCAATTTGTAGTCGATGAATTTTTCGATTGAATTGAATGCCTAAGGTGTTAGGTAGAATGGCCAATTGGATTTTTGTTTAATTTAATTGATGTTAATCAAATGGTAATTTAGAGACTAATTTAAAGGTGGGACTTGCTTAATTTAGAGGGTTAATCTTGTCAAACACTCGTAACAGTAGACCGGTTAGACTGGGTGATTGGTGGGGTCGGGGATGATGTCATGTGGGCTGGCGTCACCCCTTGTCTTCATTCCTTAGTGTCTCATTGACCCTTCATGTGGAGGGGGTAGGTATAGTCTCCTAGTCAGTATTCGGATCCTAGTGCATCGGAGTTTTCTTGAGCCTTGGTCCCTTTTTGTTTTTCCCTTGGGTTATTGTCGAGCCTCTCTTTTGGGGACGACATGATTCTTGATGTGGGGATCATGGCGCACCCTATGGGTTAGCGATGAATGATATCTTTTTCGGAGTCGGTGCCTACTATGTGAGCATGGTTGAGCGTCGCATGTTGACTTGGGTGCATGCAATGGTTCGCATGCCTTGAGGTTCTAGTCCTTGTTTGTTTAGGCTATGATGTCGGGATGGGGATGTTTTCCCTTAACTTTTAGGTGTGGTCATGTTGCGTCGGGTGGGTAGTCGTCCTCCTTGTTTTTTTCTGCGCTTGTTTTCTAGTTGTCTTTGTGCCTATGTGTAGTGTCATAGTAACCTATTACCCGGACTGTGTGCTTGCGTTCGTCATCAATGGTGTGGTTACATTTTTTTTTTCGTTGCCTTTGTTCCCTTAATTCTTCAAAAAAAAAAAAAAAATTGGCTTCGCCCATGGCCTTATTGGTGGGTCTGTTACATATGATATCAGAGAAGGTTCAACCCATGACTTGGGATTGCTACAACTTTCCTTGATATGATTTGATTATAATGTTGCTAATTGAGTTGACTTGTATTCATGCAAGAAATCATGGTTAGAGGACATTGTGGAGGCAGACGACAGGGTTCTAAGGGAGGAGGCCCGACGCCTCCAGTAGCAGCCCCGCTTGAGTGGTATAACCCCCAGGGAGATGAACAAGTTGTCGGACAGGAGAAGATAGAAGTTGGTGATGTGGTTGGAATGATGAGATATTTTCACTGCATGTCTGAGGCACTGATCAACCGTTTGGACAGAGATGAGGCCAAGGCACCGACATCCACTGAGGGTCCACCGCGCACTCCAGTCATTACTCATAGCATTCACTGTGAACTCTAGAAGGTCAAATTTCTAGAGTTCTTTGGTGCCCCGAATGGTGCAGCTGCTGAGGCATGGTTAGAGAATATGGCGATGTGCTTTGCACTTCGCGATTATACCTCCAACATGAAGGTCTGCATGGCGGTCTTCCAACTGAAAGGAAACTCTCTTCTATGGTGGGAGAGTCTCCTACCGCAACTGAACATGGATGTCGAAGACGTGTCATGGTAACTGTTCGAGGAACAGTTCCGAGAGAGATACCTATAAGAGGAATTCATTGAGTGTCAGCTCAATGAGTTCAATGCCTTACGACAGGGCAGTTGTACAGTGCCCGAGTATGAGGCCCGTTTTATGGAGCTGCTCTAGTATGATCCACATATTAACACTAAGAAACTTAAGGTCAATAGGTTCGTGTTCAGCCTTAATGGAAGCATACGTGCAAAGGTTAGGATTTTGATGCCTCAAACCTTGCATGATGTCATCCAGAAGACCCTCATAGCAGAGGAGGAGCTTATCAGTGGGGGTCAAACTAGGACTCCAGTAATACCAGCAGGGCAGGTGTCATCTGGTGCACAGCAACATCAGACACCAGCCAGGCATACGCTAGGGTATCGTGCCTTCCAGAGGGGATCCACTTTCACTACACCTCGGCGATCAATGCCTCAGCAGCGAACACCTTATCAGGGACCACAACATCAGCAACAACGTCGACCACAACAACAACAACAGTTTAGGCATGTTCAGCAGAATAAACCAGGATTCCAGGCCGGTGGGCTATCATCTTCTACTTTGGGTACCATGACTACTAGGCTGAAGAATGGGTGTTGGACGTGTGGGGAGCCACACTACCAACGTGATTTCCCTGTGTAGAGGACTAGAGCATATGGATCAGTCGGACCCACTACCATGGGAGATTTGGGCAAGGCCCATCAGATTCATGCAGCGGTGAATAACCGCCAGACAGAGCATTAGTCGACTATGCTTGAGATGACAGGTACCGATGCTGACCATACCCTTAGTATTTTGATAGATCACAGTGCTACCGAGAGTTTCATTTCTGGTGCAGCGCTAAAAAGGATTAAGGTAAAGACAGTCAAGCAAGATGAGTTTATCTTCATAGAGATGGCCTCGGGAGCTAAAAAAAAGGTTGGAGGAAAGGTTATGGGCTGTCTCCTTAACCTGGGAGATTTTGTCACTAGGGCCAACCTGTACGTCACAACCTTAGGATCTTATGACATTGTGATTGGTATGGACTAGTTGAAATCGCATGAGGCGATACTCAACTACAAGACGAAATGATTGAGCGTAGTCGATGATGAGGGACATAGACATGTGATTGTATGATGGAACCAGGGAGTTTCCCTAAGGTTCATCTCTTCCTTGCATATATGGAAGAGCATGCGTAAGGGGTGCAAGATTTATGCAATCCTTGCGTTAAACAAGCAGGGAGTAGCAGAAGGTCTAGAAAACCTTCCGATGGTGAGAGAGTTTACAGACATATTTCCGGAGGAGTTACCTAGGATGTCACTGGAGAGGGAATTGGATTTTTCTATAGACCTAAAACTCGAGACTGAACCGATAGCAAGAACGCATTATCGGATGTCGACCTCGGAGTTACAGGAGTTGAGAATGCAACTGATATGTCCAAGTGTGTCACCATGGGGTGCACCTATTATTTTCATACGAAAGAAGGATGGGTCGTGGAGGCTTTGCATTGAATACCATCAATTGAACAAGGCCACGATCAATAATCAATATTTGTTTCCGAGGATTGATGATCTGTTCGATCAAATGAAGGGTGAGACAATGTTCTCAAAGATAAACTTGCGATCATGATACCACCAGTTACAGATTAAGGAAGATGACATCCCTAAGAATGCCTTTAGGATGAGGTTTGAACATTATGATTTTACTATTTTACCATTTGGATGGACAAACACCCCAGGGGTATTTATGATTTTGATGAACGGGGTGTTCCGTGAGTACTTGGACAAGTTCGTCCAAGTATTCATTGATGATATTTTGATTTACTCTCGAATGACGGATGAGCATGATGAGCACTTACGCTTGGTACTACAGTGTCTATGAGAGCACAAATTGTATGGGAAGTTGTCCAAATGATCTTCTTATCAATCGAAGATTCACTACTTAGGGCATGTCATCTCCGGCAAAGGCATCGCCGTGGATCCAACAAAGGTCGAGGCTATTATGGAATGGCCTGAACCAATGAATGTCCTGGAAGTGCATAGCTTCATGGGTTTAGTAGGATACTATCGATGATTCATCGAGGGATTTTCAAAGATAGCAAATCCGATCACAGAATTGTAGAAGAAAAACAAGAAGTTTGTTTGGACCGAAAAATGCGCAGAAGCATTTCAGAGGCTCAAGGAGTTGTTGACATCAACACCGATACTAAAGGTCCCTGACATGGACGCAGAATTCTTGGTATGCACTGACGCATACAAGGAAGGCTTAGGCAATGTCTTGATGCAAGATGGACGAGTGATTGCTTACATCTCGTGGAAACTTAGAAGGCATGAGGAGAACTACGTGACACACGATTTGGAGTTGTTAGCCATCGTATATGCCTTGAAGGTTTGAAGACACTACCTTGTTGGATGCAAATTTGAACTAAATACTAACCACTGTGGACTACAACACATCTTTACGCAAAGACACCTGAACGCGTGACAAAGGCGTTGGTCGTAATTGCTTAGCGAGTACGACTTCAAGATTACTTACATAAAAGGAACAATGAACCGAGTGGTAGATGCATTGATTTGGAGGCTACGCATCTTTTCGGTGCTGCCTCTTCAGACGAATCTATGTGAAAAGATTCTAACTTTACATCGTGATGATGACTAGTACAAAGAGGTCGAGGGTTTTATTGGACAAAAAACAATGATGGTACCAAGATTTGAAGGATTTTTGTTTGATAGCGATGGTTTATTGAGGTTTAAAAATCGAATTTACGTATCGTCGAACGACGAGTTGAGGATGTTGATCCTAAGAGAGGCTCATAGAGCAGTTTACATGGCTCACCTAGGAGTCAGGAAGATGAGGGCAGACCTTAAACCCTTATTATTCTGGAAGGGAATGAAGGCAGTCATAGTCAACTATGTGGCCAAATGTCTAGAATGTCAGCAAGTAAAGGTTGAACATAGACACCGAGCAAGATTACTATAGCCACATGCTATTCCATAATCGAAATGGGAGGTTATCTCCATGGGTTTTATTGTTGGATTTCCAGTGATGGTAAGGAGACATGACTCAATTTTCGTAGTAGTAGACACTCTGACGAAGAGTGCTCACTTTATTCCTGTGCATACAACGTATCAGGCACCTGACATAGCTAGATTTTTCATCAGTGAGATTGTGAGGCTGCATCGCATGCCTAAGAGGATTATATCCGATCAAGGATCAGTGTTTACTGGACAATTTTGGACAAGTTTCCAAGAGGCTTTGGGAACCCAACTTAACTTCAGTATGACGTATCACCCGGAGACTGACGGGAAGACCGAACAAACAAACCAAACCTTGGAAGACATGTTGCACATGTACGTAATGGACCAACAAAAGCATTGGGAGGAATTCTTTCCACTGGTGGAATTTTCTTATAACAACAGTTACCAGAGCACCATTAAGATGGCGCCTTTCTAGTTTCTTTATGGGCGTCTGTGTCGGATGCCTTTGAGTTTGGATCGGCTTGAGGATAGGGTCCTGGTGGGACCTGAAGTGATCCAAGAAATGGAAGAGCAAATGAAAACAATAAGACAAAGGATTAAAGAAGTGCAGGATTGGCAAAAGAGTTATATTGATGTGCATCATGTCGACCGTAATCACGAGGTCGACAATCGAGTCTTCTTGCAGGTTAAACTGCATAAGAGTTCGATCAAGTTTGGAAAGGGAGCTAAACTCTCTCCTAGGTTCGTGGGACCTTTCGATATTGTGGAGAGAAAGGGGCCTATGGCATATCGACTAGCCTTGCGT
This sequence comes from Picea engelmannii, assembly GCA_009831015.1. Classification (NCBI taxonomy): domain Eukaryota; kingdom Viridiplantae; phylum Streptophyta; class Pinopsida; order Pinales; family Pinaceae; genus Picea; species Picea engelmannii. The sequence continues at coordinate 153,656 of ML802198.1, read as the reverse complement.
AATACTTTGAGGCGTATGCATGATGTTTTTCATGTATCTATTTTGAGACATTATATTAGTGATCCTACACATGTTATTGACATGATTTCCTTGCAGGTATCGGATGAGGGTCGCTCACTGTTGAGCCGATCCACTTCTTGGATCATCACATTCAATAGCTACGACATCGAACAATAGATCAAGTCAAGGTCCAGTGGGACAACTATAGTCCGCACTCGGTGACCTGGGAGGACGCATATGATATGCGCCAATAGTTTCCATTTTTGTTTGATAGATAGAATTATGATACTGTGATACACATTATTTCGTCACTTATACTGTGAAACTTCAGGACGAAGTTTAGACCAAGAGGGGGTGTATGTAACATCCCACTCTAGCGCACTGAGCAAACTTATTCTTTGAGGACACTTGCTCGCAAGTGATCCAGATTATTATGCTATTAAAACATTTGATTTTGATTATGAGGCATTATGGGTTGATGACATGTTGTTTTACTGCATTGACATAGACAAGTTCTATTGAATTGGTTTTACTAAGTGTGCAGGATTTTGGACCTCGAGGATGCAGAGGCATCGATGGAACCCCTTGGACTCCGGATCGAGTTGGGGAGTGTACAATTGGGGTTTGATTGTTTTACTGTTATATTAGTGCATCTGATTAGATGATATGATATGGATATATTCTAACATGATTCGTTGATGATGCAGGCTGACGATATCTTGCTGACCAGACTCACATGTGGATTAAAGGGGTCACACACGAATACCAGAGATGTTGAGGGAGAGGTGTGGACAACATCCCTGTCACATCCTACTAGCACTCCCGCCATGGCTCGAACTATAGGTTAACGTTTACCTAGTTTGAGAGGACCCACGATTCCGTGAGGGAAAACTACAACAGCCGCTCACGATGATTCTAGGGGGTGCGCAATAAGGTGGGGGCCTTATTTGTAACACCCTGTTTCCCCCAGTCTGTAAAAATAACTATACTGGACAAGTATTGTGGAAAACTCAGAAATGTGAATGTGTGATGTGAATTAACCTTGTGAAAAAGGTTGATGAATGTAAATAATATTATGAATATATATATATATATATATATATAGATATTGCAGGACTGCTGAGAGGGGGATGTGCTGAAAAAGAGACCACGATGGCTGAAGAAAGGTGGTGGAAGGCACCTGGAATGGTGGCATTAAATTCCACCGAAACCAATACCGTATTTGGACTTCACTGGCCCGAAGAACCAAGAGCGACTCACTGGACCCAAATTAAATGACTCGCCAGGTTGGTAGGTAAATGGCTCCTCATGAGTAATGAGGGATGGGGGTGAACTCCCATCCATAGGGTCCTCAGACCTGACCACTGCGAGGAATATCGTGCCACATGCAACCTCACCGGAAAGAGAAAAGGCAGGAAGAGTGTGCGATCAGGGGCAGACAAGAGGGAAAGAGGAAGAGAGATCGGAAGAACTTTGGAAAAACTACAGAGTGAGTGATAGCAGAGAACAAGGAGAGTAACCTTCATTCTCGGTCACTAGAAAATAGAGACTCAGTCTCGCAGCATCATGATCTCAGCTCGGGGGTGGCTAGTGGTAAATCCATTCAGAATCACTGAGCCTATGGTTGGGTGGAAACGAGCACCCCTCTCAGCAGTTGCATCACCTGGTGTTTTTCTGATAAGTGTTATATCTTGTATCTTGAAATTTATATGCTAACATGTATGTTCATAGTTTGTGCAATTATGAATGGTTTCAGTATAAGACTGTCTGCATGGTGTTTTGATCATAAATGATGGCTGCATGTTTTTATTGGAAAGACCACGTATGGCTTATATATGATGAACTAATACAGATTTTCAAGTTTTATCTCGGGAGATTTGTTCCTGTGTTTGTCCTACCTGATGCCTTGGACAGATTTCCTCACGAAGGCACCCTTTTGAGACCACTCCCTTACCTTCGAGAAGACCTTCCAGTCTGGTCTTCAAAACCTGGTGTAAATTACCTGAGGACCCGAAGGAGGATGTTATAGTTTAAGTCTTAAACTCTTTCACGAGGGAGAATGGCCCTCGTAGATCCCAACATTTCGGCATTTCGGTACCTGGAATACCCAAGGGTGAGTCCCCTTGCACTCACAAGTCCCGAAACCCCAACTTGCGAAATCTAGAATTATTAGCGTGGGGGTAAATTAAGAGTTTTCAGAGTTTCGACACCTGGAGTATCTAGGTGCAAGTTTTCTTGTACTCACGAGTCCCGAAACCCCGACCTGCGAAATCTAGAAATGAAAGCATGTGGTTGAGTTCGGTACCCAGGTTACCCTTCCTCTTGCTAAATGCATGAACGAGATCCCTTCGAAAGATCTAAGGTATGTTACGACCGTTAAATTTTATGAAGGAACACCGACGTTAATGTATCGACCCCTTTTTAATCTTCGTAAGTAGTGAAGAAATCAGGAGCATAGATCCCCAGGGTTTGTGGGAGTATATGGACCATCCATTTATAGGACATGTGGCTGACAATAATCGTTTCGGAGTTTCAGTACCCGGGGAGACAAAGGGGAAGAACCCTGATCATCGCGAGTCACGAAACCCTGATAACCGAAACCCCGAAATAGTTTAAGAAGTGGATGAGATAGGATAGTTCGGCATTTTGGTACCCAGAGTACCTAAGAGCGAGTCCCCTTATAATCGCATGTCCTGAATCTCTGATTCGTGAAATCCCAAAATGATAATAGGATGGAGTAGCTATGAGTTTTCGATGTTCCGGCCCCCGAGAAAACCTAGGAGTAACACTTCTTGTCATTACCCATCGTGAAATCCTAAAGTATGAAACCTAAAAAGGTCTAGTGTGGGTGAGCCTTGGTGTTTCGGTGTCTCGACAATGGGGAAACCCAAGGGTCAGTCTTCTTGCACATGTCAGTCCCGAAATCCCGATGGGTGAAGTTCCAAAAGAACAATACGCGGATAGGTTACGAGACTTTGACACTTCGGAGAATGGAAATCTCAAGGGCGTATTCCCTTGTACTCGCATCACCCAAAGTCCCGACTTGCAAAGTCCCGAAATGGCTTAAAACAGACGATATTTTGTGCATTGGTGTTTCGACACCTGGGATACCTGACGGTAAGTTTGCTGATGCTCACCAGTCCCAAAAACCCAGTCTGTGAATTACCGTAATGGATTGAGTGACGCATATATACAACTATAGGTATGTTAGGGTTTCGGAGTTTCGGCTCTCGGGAAACCTAAGTGCGAGACCTCCTGTCGTTGCATATCCCAAATTCCCGATGGCACAAATCCCGAAAAAGGGAAGTATGTTTAGAGTTAGTAATTCGGAGTTCAGCCCCCGGGAAACCCCGATGTGAGACCTTCTGTCATCATGTCCCCCGAAATCTCGACTTGCGAAATCTTGATAGGCGAAGTCCCAAAATGGATTCGCACATGCGGTTTTGGTGTTTCGGCTTTCCGGTGCCCAGGACTCTCAATGGTCAGTTTTCCTTGTAATTCGCTAGCCGCGAAATTTCGATGGATGAAACCCCGAAATGAACAAGGGAATACCTATATCGCGATTTCCCATATCGCGAAAGTTGATGAGTAACGTTCGATAAGTCCTATGGCCATAACCTCCGATCAGATGAGTGCAGATAAGCGATGACAGGATATGTATCAGGTCCCGTATGGACTTGGAGAAATTCTATTGCTCGGAGAAAAGAAGAAAAGGACGAAAATTTTTAAATTTCGTAGTGGGGGTGTTACATTATTCCTTAGAGGCCCTTAGTCTCCCACAAGTTCACCTAGCGGAGTATTGAATCCAGGGTTTTTTGATGTCTACCAAGTCATTCAAGAGGCGAGTGGCACCCTTGGAGCACGTGGTGCGTCCTGAAGGGCACGTCGCGCAAGGGACAAGAAGAGGCAAGTGGCACCCTTGGAGAACATGGTGCATCCTAAAGGGCACATCGCGCAAGGGAACAAATGAGGCGAGTGGCACCCTTGGAGAACCTAGTGCATCCTGAAAGGCACGTCACATTGTTAATGATAAATGAATGAACCTAAATGGCCTTAGGACGAATAACGTGATAAGAAGTTTTAAAACAATTTCCCTAATAAAATGTCGCCCAAAACAAAAATTTAAGATCTAGGTCTAAATTATGCTAGTGGTAAAATTTTAACTTTATATATATATATATATATATATATATATATAATATATATTGTATATAAAAAATAAAAATAAAAACAAAAACAACATAAATAATAATTATACTCTTCGTTAAATCTTGTAACAAGAAGGGGGTAAGCAATTTAAATGATTCATATAAATTTGTTATGGTAAAATTTTAAAAAAGGGGAAATAATTGTTTTATTATTTTATGATAATTTAAAATTATTAACTAAAAAGTGAAAAAGGAAAAAGGGGGTTAATTTATGCACCTTCCAATTTGAGTCCTAAATGAAAAGGGGAAAGAGGGAAATCTAAAATATTTAGGAAACTAGGAAAATAGGGAAACATAAGAAGGAAAGGGAAACACAAGGGAAAAAACAATAAGTCAATCTTAGTAAGGTATCTACCATTAAGAACTTTCTAATTTAAAACTGAACTAGAAAATTGATAATGGGGAAATTCATTAAAACCTGTAAGAGAATTTGGGGACACCTAGGAGCAATTCTAGGAGTGACTCTAGGTGGGTGAGGGAAATAAGGGAAATTAATTAATTAAAGAAATTAATTTGTGGAGGAATGAAGGGGATGGGTGACACTTGTACGGGAGGATTTTTAGGATTTAATTTTTTAAACTTTAATTAAATGAGATATTAGGAAAGTAAGGGACTTCGAAGCTCTATATAATGAAGGGAGGAGAAGGATGAAGGATATTTTTTTTTRTTTGTGTAACGTTACGYTGCAGAAATATCTACTTGACTGACTTAGCTTGTGGGAGTTGGGATACCCATCTCGGTGAGGAGTGGTAGCTCGGCCTTGCGAGTTGAGCTGGRAGCTAGCAGATTCTYTGGCTAGTGTGTGTGGTCCCTTTGCAGCTCGGGGGGCTAAGGGGGGAGAAGGGTACCCCTAGCATTGGAKGGGAGGTACCTRTGAAGTCTTGCTAGTCGGCAAGCGAGAGTTGCATGGAGCGCGCGGGACGTCCACTAAGAGAGGGCGATCAAGAAACGTTACRCTCTATTCATTTTGTATGGTAGATTGTTGTAGGATTTATTCTTGGATCTACATATTTAATTAGGTAAGTGAATTGATTGTCTAGATTGATCATTGGAATTTTTCTTAGCCTAGCTTCCTCAAGTGGCATTCTTTCACTTGCATTAAAGGCTAGTTGCTCCTGTTTTTAAATGAAATCTTTGTAAGTTTCAGTGGCATTGACATGAAAAAATATTCTTGGCAGGAATGACATATCCTTCAGCCGTACCCAAAGGTTCTTTGCATTGGGCGAATTTCGAGCATTCACCATTCATCACTATTCCGCCAAAATAACCGAGACCTTAATGTCGTGGATGACATTCAACTCCTATTGTCTGGTTTAGTCCTTTCCCATTCTTTCTGAGGCTTTGGCTTGCATAGCCCATCTTCATCAACAACTTAAAACCAACTCCCTTGGTATATACTTCTCGAATCTCCCAATGGATTATTCTATTGATTCATATTGAAGACTAGGATTTGGGGCTTGTGAATAGTAATATGAGGTGATAACGACCGAGTGATGTTCGTATTTTGGTTGACTAAGTTTCGCATGATTGGGGTTGACTAAGTTTCACATCAAGGTGACAGGATTCGAACCTATGGCCCTCTGTACCCAAAAAAAATGCGCTAATTGGACTGCGCTACACTTTGTCTCACCCCTGCTAATCCCAATGAAGATTTCGTCTATCTATGCTATGAATGCGGATGTGTGTGATCTATGAACACCAAAACCAACCCCTCGCTTATCATTTGTTTGGTCCGGAACATTCCCTTACCTTCTTTCCTTCCTTCGCTATGCTCTTTGAGGGGAAGAAATATAGGTTTTTCACGCTCGACCATAGGGGAGAGGAACGTAGTCGCTTGTCCAAGTTACTTATTGATGAGGGTGGGCAAGGGTGAGTAAGCGAACTCTCGACCGACCCCCCACCAAATAAGTAAATTGAGGGATAACCTTACCTTCTCTATGCTCTTTGAGGGGAAGAAATATAGAGGACCTTATATATGTAATATAACGCTTTTCGGCCCCACCCAATAAGTAACTCAAGGTCGAAGGTTGTGAAAGCTCTGTAGCAAGGACATTGAAAGGCTTCATGAAATGCCAGTCTTCGTTCAATACTAGGCTTAGTTCAATACGCCAATGAGATATATCTTTCAAGATCCCACTCACTTTATTGGATGAGTCGACCCTGCCCTTGCTGCCGCACACAGAGTTTTCTCCCTTCACAGATCATTGATTCGCCAACCCAATGATTGAATCCCATGGTCTTCATTTCCCTGCATGTCTTGACCACCTTGTGGTGTTTTGATTATGATCCTTGTTTTTGTTTGCCTTTGTCCCTAGCTCACCAGTCCTCACTTGAGAAGTCAGCCAGGATCTTGATCTACAGTCGTCGCCTCAATGTTAATAGACCTATGGATCTCAATGCCCTACTTTTATGTGTGAGGATGATGAGAGAAGGACGTTCCTGTCATTCGTCTACCTCTGATGGTTGTCCTTAGCTGATGGTTCACCTTGCACCTTGATGTGATTATCTAACTTTGCCAATTTGATTGCTGGCGAAGTCTCTCTTCATCCTCAGCTTGTTTATATCTCATCGTTACCCCATTTGTACCCCATTTTTATAATTGATGGATCTATTTTAATCCAGCATTTTTGTTCTTGGATAAATTTTAAGTCGGCGTTGTAATGGTACCCTAGCAATATAAAAACGATTTCATTTCCTGTCTTTAGATTTTTGGCTTGGTCTGTGATTTCGATGTTTTTTATTCCTTGAAAATCAATTTATCATTCCCTATCTGTGTCCCCTTTTGTTTTTGGGTTGTGATTTTTCTCATGCCTTGAATTCAAAATAAAAAGATTATTTATGTCTCTGTTTGCATTGTTGGGTACCCCAGGTGAAGAAAAATAAATCAAAACCCTTAACCCTGGCTACTTTTGAACCGTGTATTGATTGATTTAACCCTTACCTCTGCGTTTAGTATGGTGGAATGACTGTGTAATGTTTTCTCTATGTTTGCAAGGTGGTCTTCTCTCTACGTATTCTTGTTCAATGACCATGTTTTTGACATTTAATAGTAACTGATGTTTACTGTAGTTTACCACGAAATTTTACCAATTAAATGGGACTATATTGTTGTTGTTTACCATGAATTTGCAGGTGGTCTTCTCTCTGCGTCTTCCTATTCAATGCCCACATTTTTGACATTTAATAGTGACTGATGTTTACTGTAGTTTACCACAAAATTTTACCAATTAAATGGGACTGTAATTCTATTGTTTACTACAAATTTGCAGGTGGTATTCTCTCTGCGTCTTCCTGTTCAATGCTCACGTTTTTGACATTTAACAGTGACTGATGTTTATTGTAGTTTACCACAAAATTTTACCAATTAAATGAGACTGTCTTGCTGTTGTTTACCACAAATTTGCAGGTGGTCTTCTATCTGTGTATTCCTATTGAATGCCCACGTTTTTGACATTTAATAGTGATTGATGTTTGTTGTAGTTTACCATGGAACTGAGGTTAAAATGCTTGATGGATTTTGCTGTTACACGCCCCCAATTGTTAGCTGATAAAACCAGTTACTGTTTCATTGCCTTGCTAGACCTCGACTTGCCTTGAATGTGGGACTGGAATTACATTAATTACCCATGTTTTTTCCCTGAGAAATTTGACGGTATTTCCATTTAAAATGCTCACAATTCTGCCTTTAAATTGAAACCAAGATTGGATTGATTGCCCAATCTCTCACTCATCCAATTATTTATTGATGCATATCCCCAATCTCGGGCCCAATTGTTTAGTTATTAATGTGTAATCCTCGTAGATACTGCTCTGCATTGGGTTGAATGCATTACAGTTATTGGCTTTCCTTTGTAAATTTAATCATTTATTTCCGTAGTTGAATGCCTAGTATTTTTTACGACAAAATTTTTATCACTACAGTCATGTGTTCCAGCCTGGAAGGAGGCGATTATATGCATTCTTTAAGGTTAAGTAGCTTGCATTTTTTTATCTATTTCTATGTAAATACCTTGTATTTTATTATTGCAAATTAATTGTTATTCAAACCTGTATCGCTGAGTTGAAGGCATAGCATTTATGTGATCCTTAAAGCTAGTTATGGTTTAGATTGTATTGGATTGTGCTTAAGGTTAATTAGATTCGCAAGTTGCTGACTAGTAGTCATTTAGTCTTGCTGAACTATTTATGTGTTAAAAGTGAAATGATATGGTTGTTGTCTAAATTGGTAATTTAGACTCGAAGATTTAGATGGGCGTATATGGACTTAATTTATTTAATTTTGACTTGTCATTTTAGAGAAGACTATCGAAATGACACGAATTTAATGTTAATTAAATTGTATTTAATGATATATTTTAATGCATATTTGCCTAATCAATTTGTAGTCAATGCCTTTTTCGATTGAATTGAATGATTGAGGTGTTAGGTAGAATGGCCAATTGGATTTTTGTTTAATTTATTTGATGTTAATCAAATGGTAATTTAGAGACTAATTTAAAGGTGGGACTTGCTTAATTTAGAGGGTTAATCTTGTCAAACACTCGTAACAGTAGACCGGTTAGAGTAGGTGATTGGTGGGGTCAGGGATGATGTCCTATGGGCTGGAGTCACCCCTTGCCTTCATTCCTTAGTGTATCATCGACCCTTCGTGTGGGGGGATAGGTATAGTCTCCCAGTCAGTATTCAGATCCTAGCACGTCAGGATGTTCTTGAGACTTGGTCCCTTTTTTTTTTACCCCTGGGTTATTGTCGTGCCTCTCTTCTGGGGACGACATGATTCCTGATGCGGGGATCATGGCACGCCCTATGGGTTAGTGGTGAATGATATCTTGGTCGGAGTTAGTGCCTACCATGTGAGCATGGTTGAGCGTCTCATGTTGACTTGGGCGCATGTGATGGTTCACGTGCCTTGAGGTTCTAGTCCTTGTTTGTCTAGGCCATGATGTTGGGATGGGGATGTTTTCCCTTAGCTTGTAGGCTTGGTCGTGTTGCGTCAGGCGGGTAGTCATCCTCCTTGTTTTTTTCTGCGCTTGTTTTCTAGTTGTCTTTGTGCCTGCATGTGGTGTCATAGTAACCTGTTCCCTAGACTGCGTGCTTGCGTTCTCCATCAGTGGTGTGGTTAAACTTTTGTCATCGTCTCCTTCGTGCCCTTAATTCTTCAAAACAAAACAAAAAAATTGGCTTCGTCCGTGGTCTTATCGATGGGGCTGTTACAATATTATCCCTCCCAACAATGGCTTGTTCACTAAGTATCTTAGTGCATAATGGTCTGTATATATCTTGATATGAGAACTCAACAAATAATGTCTAAACTTTTGCAGTGCATATACCATTTCTAATCCTTGTCGTTCTGTGGTAGTGTAATTATTTTATGTTCTTGATATCTTCCTACTTGCAAATGAAATTGGATGGTCCATGACTCCTTCTCCTGGATGAGATAATACTGCACCCAAAGCTATAACACGTATTTCATTAAATTTGGAAAAATTCTATTACGAGAACTTCATCAACATTGATATTTTCTTAAATAGCCATATTAAGTTAAGATAAGATAAGATAAAAACGGTTTTAGTAATATCAAACCAACTAGTGACCTTGAATAGGTCAAACATGGGACTTCTAGGTACAATAGTATAAATGTACAACATGAGTGTGAAATCAACTCTTATAAGCAATCAATTTGAGATAAATAATGCTATTATGTTTAAAATAAAAGTGAGATATTATTGTTATGGACAAGAGACATGAATCGATGTTTGAATTTGGTGCCTAACGACTCTTGTAATTATTAATTAAATTAATTCCTAGCCCTTATATCTAAAGAGAACACAATATTATATCTCAATCATTGCTCAATTTGGAGATATAGCATTTTTTACTTAGAGTAAACTCAAGGTTATAAAAGACATCCTAGTATGTGAGAGGATGACACATAACAAATATTACACACAAACTCGTGAGATATTGAGGTCTCATTGAAATTTGGGTGGAGATTTAGGAAATTCATCGAAATGTGGAGGGGAGCGGTGGAGGATAGATAACATCCAACCAACAAGATCAAAAAACTAATCTTCAGGTTTGTAGGTGTTGGATATCTATTTTTTTTTATTCCTTAATAAGTGGATTATTATCCCAAGAAGGGAGCTTAGATTAATAATAATAATCTCACAGATCTTGTTTTCCTTTTGTGGGTTTTCAAGGGGTTATTTCCCCCTTGCCACAACCGAGGGGGATGTGGGTGGTATTTTGTGATCAAAATTTGATGGCATTGTGAGAATTTCCTATGTGGATGGACTGTTCCTCCCTTGCATTGCATTGATACGGGTATAAATAAAAGCTAAATTTTCTTTCTTCTTAGTTCCCTTGAGAAGCATTAGGGAGGACCTCTAAGTGATCATTATAATGATGTTCAGTGGGGGATGTAGTCTGATACTAAAAGATCTAAACCTAAGGTGTTTTCTCATGTATATTAAGGCTAAGCACTATATATCTTGGTATTTGAAGAAAGTTGTAGCTGACACTATTGATCTATCTCCATTCAATGCCATGAAGTACATAAGGTGGAAGTGCAAGTTAAAGGGGGATTCAAGTTGGTCCATTGTGGTGGAAATTGTCATGGACTAAAGTAAATGAGTGATATAAGAGAACCAACTAACCTGGATAGGTAAGCCATTGTGGCAAGTGTCTTTGAAGAGTGGTACACAAGGAAACCCTCATATCGGTATCTCATTTTCAACATTGGAAAATTTGAAAAAGCATTGACCAAATCTAATAATGCCATCCAAATGTAGAGAAAACAATGGAATTGAAGCATTAGTTTCATCAAGTCTAGGACAAAATGATAATAATTTTAAATGGAGAAGATATAGATGTTTATACTTATTTTTCAATGATTTTAGTTTAACTTTGTATATTCCCCAAATTATGATTTTTTATTGATTTGATGTCTTATTATATCTAAAAATAAATTATCCATTAAGATATTAAAATTCAACATTAACTAAATAATATTCAAACTTATTCATCTATGACCCATTATTTTCCCATGTAGTCTAAATAGACCACTTTGAACTCATTATAAATAAGTTTTAATTTGTTTTATAAAAATGTATCTTTATTTACATGGACAGTTTTTTCAAAACTACATAGCATTTATACACTATATAAAATCAATAAAATTCAATAAACATCTTTGAGTTTTGTTGGTTTATACAAGATTATTTCAATTACAAATAATTGATTTAAGAATTGAAATTTACAAAGTGTTAATATGGATGGGGAAATCAAATGTCATATTGGTGCAAAAATTTCAAAGACATCCATGTATGACACATCTCCATTGAGCCTAATTAGTTAAGTTAACTCTCATTATCAATTAAATGTTCTATGTTTTATTAACAAAAGCATTATTTTACATGGAGTTTTATTTCAAAAACCACATTGTCACATTTTTAATATACTTGTAATAATGCATATTATAGGAAAATAAAAGTCATAAATGACTTTGTGGTTTATTGACTAATATGATCAGATTGGATTTATAAATATTTTATTTAAGAATACATCTTTACAAGACGTTTTGGATTGATAAATCAAATAGCTTACAAGTTTGAAGTCATTTATCTATAACCCATCCCATTATCTTAAATAGTCCACTTAACTCTCATTATCAAGAAAGTATAAGATATGTTTTTAGAAGAATTGCATTGTTGTTTATATTGAGTTTTATTTTCAAAATTTATATATTACATTTATACGCTCATATTAATGTATATAAATAAGTAAAAGTCAATAAAATAACTCTAATACTATGCATTTTTTAGCTTATATCAGATGATTTCAATTTATTTAAAAATTTAAATTTACAAAAATGTATAGATAATGAAATCAAATGCCTTATAGCTCAAAAAGTTCATTTAGACATATTAATTAATCTATGACAATTCTACAAAGAGCCTGAATAGTTCACTTAACACTCATTATCAATTAAGTATATGTTTTTTTTTAAAGAAATGCAACTTTGTTTACAATTGAACTTTATTTCAAAAATTACATATCACATTTATACCCTCATATTAATGCATATTAAAGGCAATTAAAAGTCATAAAGTGACGTTTTTCCTTGTTGGTTTCTAATATGATATAATTGCATTTACAAATTTTAGTTGATTTAAGTACACAAATTTACAATAAGTTATGGATTGAGAAATCAAATATCTTATAGCTCAAAAAGTTCAAACCCTACCTATGAATCATATATTATAAGAAATTAAAAGTCATTGACTTTGTGCCTTATTGGTTTCTAATATTATATGTTTGCAATTACAAATTTTAGTTGATTTAAGTATACAAATTTATAGTAAATTATGGATTGGGAAATCAAATTTCTTTTACATCAAGAAGTAAAAATGACCCATCTCTTGTTAGATTGAATGGTCCATGTAACATTCATTATCAAGTATATTATTCTAATTTTTTGGGGTACAAAATGCATATTTATTTACATGGAATTTTATTTTAAAATTTAAATTTTCACTTTTATACATGACTATGAATACATATAAGTAAATAAAAGTCAATAAAATAACTTTGTGCCTCATTGGCTCATATGAGATTATTTCAATTAGAAACAATTTTTTTAAGACTATAAATGTGAAGACACAATTATACAATGGAAAAAAATTCATAAAGTGCAACAAGGTCAATATAAAAGAAATTATAAACAATAATAAAAATATATACTAATATCATTGTCAATTCCCATATATATATATATATATATATATAATCATACAAATTGATTCACCAATTGAAAAATTGGAATGTACTTGCAAATAAGTTCTTAAAAGAAAAGATCTTCCTCTACTACAATGAAGTTGATGTTCTACTGAACATTCAAATGTAGTCATGTTTCTCTTTGATATGATGAAGTGTCTTCAGAAAAGGAAATAAAACCTGCATAAGCCAAGTATCTTACTCTCGTCCTGTATATTCTTTTATCAAGATGTGGTTTGAACGATATCCCACAAATTGAGAAGTAGGATTTGTTGTATCTATTAGAAATACATTTGATTCATTGTATTTATCTCCATATTGGGACCACACATCACTTAACCTTTTCTCATAAAATTGTATTGTATTCCCTGCTTTGATTTTTTTTTGCAAACGACATCGAGACCTGTCCCATGTAAATTCGAAGTCCCCTATATCAATATTTGATTTTTGAAGTACTTTTTGAATGTACTTCTCAGTAACATTTAACGTCCATATTGCAAAATTATAATTTTTTAAGCAGTATCTTAATACTTTTGATTGAAAAGGCCTAAAAGAATAGGACCTGTCATCAAACTCCTAGTCTTGTTTTCTTTGAATATGAAAATTTGGTTCATTTGTAGTGTATGACGAGAAAAATACTACTTCCATATCAAATATCAACAACATATTTCGACTGATATTAATTCCCATTTGCATCTGCACTGCAACCACATATATGACGCCAACATATCTCCACTTCAACAATTCATTAATTAAGGACGTCAAAACATGACATTTAAAATCATTTCAAAAAATCATACTATTATCTATTATCAATTATTATTTTTTGTACATGAAGGGAACATTACAAGGAGTTGAATGGAAATTAAAAAAATTATAATTACAGTAGCCCAATTTAAGAAAACAAAGTAATGATATGTTAATTAAAAACACTAATTTTAAGAGTTATAATGATCAGTTAAATTGTAATTGATAAATATAATTACAATGTCCCAATTCAAACAAACAAAGTAATTATGTGTTAGTTTTCAAACTACCTAATTGTATGTTAGTTTATATATACAATTTAATACAATTTTTTAACTTCTATGAAATAATGAAATTTTATAAGAACACATCAAACTGCCCTTCAAAACACCAATGTTTAAGAACTATACTTATCAATTAAACCATAATTGAAAAAAATAATAGCAATGTTGCAATTCAACAAACAATCAATTTTATTATCTAATCATTATGACATATAACCTAATACATATTTCAAATTTATTTGGAATAAGCATTTTTTATTGGAACACATTAAACAACCATTCAAATCACTAACCTTTATTAACTCATTATCTCACTGTAAATAAATAAGATAACAATATTTTAATTTCTATTAATGACATATCAAACCACAAATCCTTATATTAGTATGATGAAATAGAAGTCAACTTAAAATAAAAAAATTCTACAAAATATAGTAATAATTCATGATGTCATACATATAATGACCCAAAACTTATATTATTAAATTGATATTCATTTTTATACATGAAAGATACTATTAAATGTCAATCAAAATCCTTCAAAGTGGCTCGCAAAAGAAGGTGAGGGAAAAATTATCTAATAATTATGACATATAACCTATTACATCTTTCAAATTTATTTGGAATAAGAAATTTTTATTCGAACACATTAAACAACCATTCAATTCACTAACCTTTATTAACTCATTATCTCACTGTAAATAAATAACATAACAATATTTGAATTTCTATTAATGGCATATCAAACCACAAATCCTTATATTAGTATGATGAAATAGAAGTCAACTTAAACTGAAAAATGCTACAAAATATAGTAATAATTCATGATGCCATACATATAATGACCCAAAACTTATATTATAAAATTGCTATTCATTTTATACATGAAAGACACTATTAAATGTCAATCAAAATCCTTCAAAGTGGCTCACACATATGTTTCCTTGTTGAATTTATTTAGTTTTCTCCATAGATCGTTGATCAACAATTTATCCTCTTGGTCCTTTCCATTAAATGGAGTTGCAAGAATCACATTTTCTTTGGGATTTTCTTTCACTGTCTCAAGTGAACAATCCACTATAACAGTGTTAGATTCATTATATTGAGTATGTTTCTACCACACTTTTCTCAATGATTTAGTGGATCTAATTGTTGTTTGATTGTCACAGTCCTTGCATATCTTTTGTGATTTGCAATTTGAAGCACTCCATGTAAACACAACTCGATCTCATGATGTTGTTGAAACCAAATTTTGATAACTTTTGTTGTGATTTCTCTTGAAGTTGTCGTCCAAAATGAAATGTCAAGAGATTCATTCTGGAAACAAAGATTAAAAAAATGTTGTGCATGTGGGTGAAACCAAAATGGTTTTTTCTCTATTGTGTGATCTTCAACCCTTCCCATTTTCTCAATATTTTATTTTATTTTATTTTTGCATCATCATTGATTCTTTGATAGAAAATATCCTTTAATTCAAAGATAACTAATTTATTTTAAGTTATTTCAATGCAAAACATTAACAAATAATCTAGTCAAACCATTTTATTCATGTTAGAAAAATTATTAAGAGAAAATTGTTGAAAAAATACACTCACCTTCAGTATTTTTTGTGTTATTTATAGATGAGCTATTGTTCTCTTGTGTTGTCTTCTTGGAACCTAGAGAGAAAAATGTTAAAATTTCAATCAAATACCAATAATATTTCTTTTGATCAATTTTGTATTTCAACACATATTCAATACTTAATTAAGAATAAAATACAAACATTTAAAAAAACTGAAGACAATACAAGTTTGTTATTTGTGTTTGTTATATACATTTGAAATGTTATGGTTGTTACAAAGATTACAATTAAAAAAATAGCAAAAGAAATAAAAAGACAAGTTATAAGTACCTAGTATGATAATGTGTTCATGATCATATATTTGCATCTCAAGTTCGCCTTTGTTCTCCTTATTTGTCTCTATAATATACAATTAATATGTTATGAATTGTGAAAATTTACAAAATTCACTAAGGAAACAAATAATACAACAAAACTTGTTTAGTACCTGATTTATAATATTATTGATTATAGTTTTGTTTCATATTCACTTGATCAATGTATTTGTTCCCTTTGCTAGTCACTATAATAAATAGAACAAATGTTAGAAATTGTCACAATGAATAAAATTCTTTAAATAACTGAACAAACAAGGAATCATGTTCAATGCCCCATATGGTATTTTTTTCTTGATTATAGTTTTGTGGCACATTCCCTGTATCAATATTTTTCAACTAATGAAATGCTACGAATTATGATTTTTGAAAAAAATTATAAAAAACAAGAGAAACAACAAAACAAGTTAAGTACATGATATCATATTTTGATCTATCATTGGGTTTTCCATCTCCATCATTTATTTCTCATTGTCACGATTAATGTCTTTGTTCTTACATTTCCCTATAATAATAGACATCCAAAAATGTTATGAAATGTGACAATTAGATAAATTTTGAGAATAACAATATAAACAATCAAACAAATTACGTACATGTTATGGTATCTTCTCCTCTTATTTCCATCTCTAATACTTTTTCAACATCATGCACACTATATTGATTATTCTTTTCTTTCACAATTTCATCATTTCCAATTTTACAATCCCCATCATTAGTCAGTATAGTAAACAACTTGCCAATTAAGAATTCTAAACAACATATAATCCCAAGAATTACTAGATAAATAACAAAAGAAGTGCAGTACATGAATATCCCAAAAAATTATTGGATCTTGGATTTGATAATTGAAAGGATTTGTGATTATCCAACATGGTTATCTGTTGTGACTCTATTTGTACAACACATGTCATTCTTTTTATATATATACAACATACCTTCATTAAATTTGTCCCCGTATAAAGAGGAATAATCAATATTGCATCACTATATTGTTGGTGCATTTCCAATAAACCCGCCCATAAATTAAAATTTCACTCATTTTCGACAGTAATTTCTTCAAAATTGTGAGAGTATCCTGAAGCTTGTAATTGTTTTCCTTCTGAAGTATAGAAATGTATAGTTAAAACTATATCATAATTATAACTATTTTGTGTCTCATAGACATAATTTCCATTAGTCATTTTATACTTGAACTTGGAATTCTTTATAGAAATTTCTAAAGCTTGGCGTACATTGTTGCAGGACCAAATTTCTACTAAGATAACTATAGTAAAGTTATCCAACTCATTTTTTGGATCAAAAATCGAAACAACTCAAAATAATAAGCCTTGTGGAATGGTTCTTTTTTCAAAGCCAACATATCTAGAACAATAAGGTTAGTACGTAATATTGGTTGCAACTGAGAAGGAAAAGAGTGTAAAAGTGTTGACAATAGACTAGGGCCCCAAAAAGACAACCAAATTCAAAATTGTTATCAACTTGTTGAATGTTTGTCGATGCATCTATTATTCTGTCGAGGACTGCACATGCTTGTTGAGAAAGGGACTCTATTTTTGTACTTCGTGTTCCTTTTACATAAGTAGACCCTGCCACAGTCTTACAAAAGTTGGAAAATATGATATCATTAATTTCATAATGCTCGATAATATTGGATGTGGTTAGTATCTTATCATTTAGTTTCTCATCATGACTTTGGCAATATGTAACCACTGCATCCAATATTGTTCTATTTGTTTTCAATTTTGAAAAATAATCTTTTAATTTTATGGAATCGGTTGGATGGTTTGGTGGAATAGAAAACCAAATGGTTCCTTCCAATAGCTTATACACTTCAATGTACCTAATTGGTAACAAGTAAAAACAATGTCCCATTTATCCCAAGTAGGTTGATCAGTATATAAGAGAACCTTTTTTATCAACAAAATTTGTAATTGGAAAATCGAAGAATGAGCACAACATTTCATCATCAACTTGTTAAAAAATATAAATATAAACTAATAATAATTCAATGTAGATATGAAAATATAAGATACATTTTGAAATCAAATAAGTCCAATTTATAAAGTAATGATATTTCTTTTTAAAAATGAAAATATATGACTTATATTATCAACTTAGATAAATGACAATATGTAATCATCTATGTAAAATAGAGAGAAATGCAATAAGAAACAATAGAGTGAAAAAATCATTAAAATTACTAACCTTGTCTTCATCTGTCTTAGAATATCCAATCCTCATTTTCGTTAAATTGTCATTGGCAAATAAGAAATATCTTGTAGACCGCATACAATCAATGAATGGAGTTTTGTAGAACACTTTATTTGCAGAATTTAGTTGACAACAAATACGAATCACTTCACTGGGTTCAACTGATGGATCCAATAATCAAGCATTATATTTTGTATACTTTTTCTTTTCCTACATAGATACACTATATTTAGGATTTCCTAAAATTTGTTTAGCTTCTTGAATGGTGTGTTGGTCATCAACTATCCAAAAGTTGATGTTCTTAGCATCTATATTTGTCTCATTTACAATTTTTATAGGGTTTACCAATGGATCCAACTCATTGATATCGAATGGAATCAAAAGAGCATATGGAAATGATGTTTGAAATTTCTTTAGGAATGATTTCACTAATAATTGTATATTTGAATCATCTCATGATATCAATTTAAATACTTTGGGGGTTTGTGTACATCTTTCAACCTGTACCTTTCTACTGAAGGTGCTTGAAAATAAATAAAAGTTCTTGAAGGATGCATGAATTTCATCACATTAGTCTGCAAACTTCGTTGTTTAAGATTCAACTTTCTTAGCTTTCTGAAAATTTGTTGCGGGCTTGAAATCACTTTCTACAATTCTCTCTTCCAAGTCAGTTAAATATGGTCTCCTCAAAGAAAGTAATTGAGAATCAAGTTTATCATATGGTATTTTATCAGTTGTTTTACCTTTTTGTTGCAAATAAAGAAGAACATGTGGTGTTTTATTACATATCACATAGTGATATTTTAGAACAAGAACAATATGTTCTAAAAGATCTATGAAACTCTGTAAACTAGATTTAGTGAAGCTCTCATAAATATCCAACTTGAACTTTGAATTTTTTATTGTATTTTTCAACTCCTTACTTGAAGTTTCAATCAAATATGGTCTAAATTTGGTGTACTCCACTTGTCAAGAAACCAATTTTACTTCACTTTATTTAATAACCTCCAATTTAAAGTCTATGTGACTCTCATTGTGAGCATAGCAATTAACAATAATTCCTAATATATCTGGATCTTTTCCATCTATGGATCCAAATAGATACATATCTGGAAACATATTCATGGGACTTTCTATTTGAACATACCAATCATCCACAAAGTCATATTTATTGGATGTATTGTACATCTTAATCATTTAAAAAGTAGAAGTATAAATTGATGGTGAAACTGCAATTTGAGTTGCACGAGTTTTTTGTTTTTTGGATGATGGTTGTATCATTTCTTTTCTTTTGGAGCCGAGGGACTCTAAAAAAAATAATAAGAAATTATTAGCATAAATCAAAATGAAATTATAATTACAAAGTTTATCATATAATTTTCTATTGAAAATTGAAAGGACCATCTAATCTAACAATTTCTAAAGGAGTATATTGTTTTTTCTTCAATGCTTTACTTGGATTTTCAGATCCATTAGATTCCATAGTTTCTAAAAATAATAGTTAAATTTTTTTCTATAGTTTTAATAGATGGAAAAAACATGCAATAACAAATATTACTAAAGAACATTTTAATACATCAGTTTCATTTGCATGCACAAGACCAAACAAATTCATGTTCTATGCAATCTTACTAGCCACATAATGATATATTAAAAATCATCTAGTCTCAAATTGCATACAAATATCGTTTAACTATTTGTAAATGAGTATAAACTAGATTTAAAAATGTCATACCAACTGCAAGACAATTGTGATGTGTCATATTTGCATTCACTTTCCGTGACTTTTTTATCTATTTTCAGTTGCACTGTAGTTCTTAGCATCTAAAAGTAATTGTATAAAAACAAATATCACAATAATTTCAAAACAATTTAAAGAGCATGAATTGAAAAATACAACCATTTTCTATAACATCTCATTTCATACATATGCACAACAACGAAGAAGTCCATTTCATACACAACCTTACTACAAGAAAAGAAATAGGTAAAAATTCTTCAATCAACATTCATACATTAGAATATTGTCTAACCATTTGTAGCAATGTTTAAACTTATCTTGACACTACCATACCATTTGAAGAAGATTTTGTTGGTGTATTTCTTGAGTTTTCTTTTTCATTTGGTGCTTCCTTTCAAATTTCACTCTCTTCATAGTCCATGATTTCTGAAAATAAGAATAAAAAACTATTACTGTAACTTGAAACTATTGAAGAAAACATGAATTTATAAATATTATCATTCCTTGCAACATTGTACTTATAAAAAAATGAACAACAAAAAAAACAAGTGTAGAGCCAATGAAAATAATTAACGATAATAATCCATAGAACAACTATACTTCTAGATCATGATTTTCACGATTTTCATTGTTCCTAGAGGAAATACACCACCCATTATCTTTCATTCTAGAAGGAGTGCATTACCAAAAACAACCTTATATAGTGAAATAAAACTACCTACTACTCGATTTCCATCTAAGAATAGAACAATTGTAAAGCCCACATCAATATTATATTTAAATGAAATTCTTATTTCATAGTCATATATCTTCTTCTC
>ML802198.1:67594-87059 GCA_009831015.1 Picea engelmannii | reverse complement strand
GTTCAATTTAACTAGAATTCTAGATCTATCAGGGTTTCTGCAGGAATTCTACATGGTATCAGAGCTAGATTGAATCTAGTGGATTGTACATGGTTTTATTTGCAGGTATAGATCATCAGGAGGTGTAGAAAGTAGAAATGGATAATCTCTCTCAGCCCACAAAACTCATTCTAAATCCTTTCGATTACTTTGAATGGAAGACAGAGATCTCTCTGCTCCTTCGAAACAAAGGGCTTTACCGGGTAACAATGGGAATGGAGAAAGAACCGACTGCTGCAGCGGAGAAGATAAAGTATTTCAATAAATTAGATGAATCAATTGGGATGATATTCCTATCAATTTCTAGATATATCCTCTTTCATGTCAATGGAACCACTACTCCCGATGTGGTTTGGACCACATTGGAAGGACTATTCGACAAGCAGGATGCAATGAGAGTGCATCAACTAGAGAATGAACTCATATCCCTAAGTCCAATTCATTTCAAAAACCTGCAAGAATTATTCACCAAGGTCAAATCCCTCCTCGTTGAACTTAATGCATGTGGAGTCACGAAAGGGGAAGAACAACTCATCCTTTCAATTCTCTCGAAACTAGGCCCTGAATATTCCGTATTTGTGTCATATTTTCAAGCATCTAAATTGACTCAGGAAAAATGGAAAATGACTCCATTAAATGATTACATTGCAGAATTGACTCAAGAGCAAGATAAGTTAGTCCAAATGGGTGCCATCAAGCGTTCCAATAACTAAGCACTTGCGGCTACTGATGCTCCAAAGAGGACTGGAAAAGACAAGAAAAAAAGAACGGGTAAATTTCCTGAATCGAAGAAGGAGAGATTCACACAATATTCAGAGAACTCTTCTGATCCTAAGGGTAAGAAGAAGAATAAGGAAATAAAAAATTTCAGCTACTATTCCAAAGGTTTTCATCACGAAGAAAATTGCATGAGGAAGACTATCGATGAGATGGCTAAGCAATTGCAGCAGCACAATCTCACGGTGCTCAAAAATGCAAAGAAGAAAGATGATAAGAGAATGGGAGGGAGAGCACGAGATGGATCCACTCCATCAGCTTGGATCCTTGATTCAGGTGCATCAAACCATATGGCTGCATCAAAAGATGAATTTTCCTCCATCGAAGAAAGCACCAGATCCCCAATTTACTTGGGAGATGCCACACCCGTAAAGGTGTGCAGAGAAGTAATTGTTGATCTTCAAGGGGTTTGCTTCACAAATGTGCTTCATGTTCCCTTGCTGTCCAAAAATATTCTCTCGATATATCAGATCACTCATTCCGGATCTGGAAGGAAGGTGGAGTTCACTCCGGACTCCGTAGTGATTACCGGCATTTCCACAGGCTCACAGCTTGCACATGGAATTGCAGATCATGGTTCTTGTTTGTATTTCTTCTCCCACTTTGTTCCTAAATCGATTAGCACTGTATTTCTGTCACAACCTAATGATATCAGCAGGTTATGGCATGAAATATTTGGCCATCTAAACTATAATTACTTGCATCAACTCAGCAAGGAAAACATGGTAGAAGGATTGCCAGCTATTAAATTCACAAGCGATGTATGTCAAGGATTCATTCTTGGAAAGCATCTAGAGAAAAAGTTTGAAAAAGGGAAGGCACAGAGAGATTCTTCACCTCTTGGGCTGATTCACAGTGACATTACGGGCCCATTCCTGTAGCCTTCAATCAGTAAGGCTCGATATGTACTCACCTTCATAGATGATTTCTCTCACTTTACTTGGGTAATTTTTTTGAAATTAAAATCAAAAGTATTTGAATGCCTTATAGAATTTAAAGCACTTGCTGAGAATGAATCTGAGTGTAATATTAAGATACTTCATACTGATAATGGGGGGAATTATGTCAACAAATATGTGCAACAACTTTGTATTGATGCAGGTATACAACTACAACACACAGTGCCATATACACCACAACATAACGGTGTTGCGGAGAGGAAAAATCGGTCCTTAAAAGAGATGGAAAATTGTATGCTACAATCAAAATAATTAGCTCCCAAGCTATGGGATGAAGCTATTAATTTTTCAGCATACATTCATATCTGATTTCCTCACAAATCACTCAAAGGCACCACTCCTTTTGAATGTTGGACTGGTAAGAAACCGAAAGTGTCGCACTTTCGTATTTTTGGTTCATGAGCATGGGCTCACATTCTGACAGATAAGAGGAAGGATTTGGAGCCTCAAAGTGTTGAATGCATATTTTTTGGATATCCTAAAGGTTTCAAAGGATATATATTGCTGGACTCTCACACTGAAAATTTCATTCTAGCTTGAAGTGTGAAGTTTGAAGAAGAATCACTGCATGATTTTTCAGAAGACCTTGCCGAGGAACCGCTTGTTGTCACTGATGATGAGTCAGAAACTTCTTTGAGAAATTTAGAACAACCATCAAAGTAGCCTTTCAGGTATGATACAGAGGATGAGGAGCAGGTCATGTCTGCCCCAACTTAGTTGCCAACTTGGGCAGAGAAAACCCGACAAGATGCAGGTGAACTAGTCAGTGATCCTGCGGATACAAGAAGGACTAGATCACAGTTTTTTGGGGCTCCTCAAGCCCTGGCTTAAGGGGGACTCAAATGGCCAAGTTCTCGGGACTCAAATGTTTTGTCATTACAATTAGGCTTAAGGGGGGGTGTTGGAGCATATCTCTAACTTACATTAGTTTATACCTAGCTTAGACTCCTAGATCTTGGTTAATACATTCATTTACACTTTATTTCACCTAATTTGTCCACATAGAGAATAAGGGCGCCTCATCCCTAGATTTTAGGGAAAACTGCTAATTTTAGATCAAGACTCGACTCTCGGTTCTTGATTTTCTTGATTTTTCTTGATTTTCTCGATTTATTCTTGATTTTCTTGATTTATTCATGATTTGTTCCAACTCCCCCATGAAAAAACTCATATATTATTAGGGAATGCGCACCTCCTCTTTGAGTGAGATATTTATTCCTTAATTAATGATTTTTTCCGTTACTATTATTAGTAACTACTATTTCGGGTCAGTTGAGTGAGTTGGAACTGCTTCTCTTGTCAGTTAAGTGAGATTAAGTGAGCTAATGTGCATCAATTAACTCTTGTGGACATTAATGAGTGTGTGACATGTATATTTAGTGGTATAGTTCGAACTATGTGGTCTCCCTTAGCTTATGACACCTATTTTAGCTATTTCTAGCTTTTTTTTACTAGAATTTCTATGTTGAAAATTCTATATATTCACCTCCTCTCTTCTTTTTTGAGGATAGTTGCTCATGTATATTCATTTTTTATTAATATAATTCTTTGATTTATGGAGAAAAAACTCTTTCTCATCTCTTGAATATCAGCAAATTGTTTGTGTTCAATTTAACTAGAATTCTAGATCTATCGAGGTTTCTGCAGGAATTCTACACCCCCGCCACAGGTCAATTATGTGGCGTTGTCTCCCATGCCTTCAAATACCGATAAATATGAGCCTCTCATTGTAATATTAGTCTCTTATGACTTATATCTGGTATTTGACATGGTGGTCTCTTCGATAGGGCTTTTAGAGCTTGATCTCCCTACCCCTATCGCGGCCCTCGACATGTAATCCTTCCAGAGTGTGTTTCTTTTGTCAAGTGAAGATCTCTTGGAATCCATGATCGATTTTTTTCCCTTCACATGGTGTCCTTCCAGAGTATCGTCCTCTTGGAAGCCATGATCAAGAAGAGATATTTGAGCATGGTTTTCTGATTTCAAGCTCGTTAAAAAATGAAACCAGTTGTGAGGATAGTTTTGTGTCTCTATGGAAAACTCGTTAAAAAATGAAACAGAGGTCACGAGGATATTTTTTGCGTCCCTGTGGAAACCTTGTTAAAAAATGAAACAAAGGTTACAAGCATAGTTCTTCTCCTGTGTCAAGCTTATTAAAAAATAAAACAGTTTGTCTCGAGCATAGTTCCTATTCATGTGTCAAGCTCGTTAAAAAATGAAATAGATTTCCCCCCCTCTTGTTTGAGTCAAGTCCTTTGTCTAGTATTTCAAGATTCATTTCCCTCGCCTTTGCAGTTGGATGAAACGAAGTTTGGGGGGAATTTTCCTACTGCCTTTGGACTTCATGCTGAAGTTAAGTCACTAGGTTCTTAACGTGGGGACAAAGTACCAACCATCCCTGGATAATGTGTTGGGAAGTCGCAAGCATAGTTTTCTCTATTTCAAGCTTGTGTAAAAATGAAACCACCTACCTCAAGCATAGTTTCCTCTAGTTCAATCTTGTGTAAAAATGAAACTAGTTCCAAGCATAGTTTTGTTTAGTTTTAATATTGTGTGATGCAGTAGCATCGTCAGGGATCACACGTGGCAGGACAAATCAACGCCTGGGGATCATTTCGAAATCTGAAATGCTGGGAGTTACTGCGAATCTTTTGGAGCTGATTGGAAAAATGGAAGAAGATCAAGTTCTTGGAAACTGATGATCACGCGTGATCTAGGAGTTTCACTCCTAGCCTTGAATGTAACCAAACTTAGGTAGTAGTCAGTTTTTCATTTTCGAGTAGACGAGTAGTCAGGGGGAACCCTAAGATCCCTCTGAGATAAATAGAGGTTTTTTACACCCAAATGAGGTTGTTGCAAGTTAGTAGAAAAAATCTGATTTTTTATTTGTTGTTTGATCATAGCTGTATCCATTTACATTTGAATGAATATAACAGAGGAAAATTGATTCAAATGCATAGTGTTGTTACTGTTTACAATTCCCTGTTATTGTTATTTTCATGAATGAATGAGTTTTCGTTTCGAGTATATGAAACTATAAGATGTTAGTATGAGTTTCAATTGTTCTCTTCTGTAATTCATGCAAGGAGTGCATAATGAATGCAAGGAGTGCATGTAAGAGAGTCTTTTTCGAATCGAAGCTCAGAAGAGATAACGTGGAAATTTTGTATCCAGAGTGTGCATACTAAGTGCAAGGAGTGTGCATAGAGGTGAACTTGTTTCAAGGTTGAAATATCAGGAGATCGAGCATAGACTGTTCCAAGAGGGCACCATAAAGCCTTTTGAAAGATGCAAAAGGGACAAGTCCCTTAGAGACTGAGTAAGTTGAAAACTTAGGGAGAACCAGTGCAAGTTTGCACGCAGAGCACAAGTGTGTGCAAGGGTGAAGTCAAAGTTCATTGACTAAATATCATAAGGGATAGCGCTTTCTAGAAGTACGGATGAGGTCCAAGAGACAGACTCGTAGGAGGAACAAAGGGCGAGGTCTTTGGATACTTAGAAATTATTCTAAGTCAGAGGAAGTCGGAAGCTTAGGAGGGAGAGCGACACTGGTCATTGCATCACCAATTCATAGTACCAACAACCATCTGATCAAATCAAGGTGTGCGAGCCTTATCATTTTTCACATGCAAGAGAGGGAACTTGCCAAAGTTCCTAAGTCCCGAAGTAATTTGGGACCGTTCGATCGTCCAAAGTAAATCTCAAACATCTAATCATCTGAAGGAAATTTCAAGCGTCAGATCATCCGAAGTAGGTATAAACAGTCAGATTTGAAGAACAAGT
This sequence comes from Picea engelmannii, assembly GCA_009831015.1. Classification (NCBI taxonomy): domain Eukaryota; kingdom Viridiplantae; phylum Streptophyta; class Pinopsida; order Pinales; family Pinaceae; genus Picea; species Picea engelmannii. The sequence goes on along the minus strand of ML802198.1, from coordinate 81,501 downwards.
GGTGAGAATATGTGGAGCCTGGGTAAAGACCCGAAGTAAACGTTAATTGTCTGATCCAGAGGGAAGCTAGCATAAATCTGCGAGCTTTGGTCCGGGTAAAGACCCGAACTAGATATCAACCGTCCAATTTGGGAGAATTAGATATGAATCATTAGTTTGGAGAGGCAGGTATCAGCCTTTAGCCCAGAAGAACCATCAATATCGTAAGATCGTAAGATCATGCTCGATTGTGGGGCCAAAAAGTGCTCAAACGTTAAAATTTCTAGGGCGGGCTGCAATCGAAACCACGGTATCAATGAAGAGGTACATGGAAACTAGGGGTAAATTGTGGGGAGAAAAGAAGTTGATCCCAAACCACTCTTGGACATGCCCACAATTGTTCTCTTACGCAAGGATGTAACCCAAGGTCACATGACATAAGGGGATAACGAGAAGAGAGCTCACGCCTGAAACCTGAGAGTTCAGTTGTGCGAAGAAGGAGGTTGTGGGTGTCATAGAACCTACAAAAAAGGACCAAAAGGACCTATGGTAGTTCGTAAGTGAGACCATCAAGGTCTCAGAGAGCCAATTCGTCTCGGAGTTGAAGATCCTTGACCAGGAGATCGTGTAACCCTTAGGAGAGAAAGGGGGGGTTACCTCAAGTGGTATCAGAGATGAATTTTGCATGCAGATAGCAGGCAAAGGAGAGGAGACAAAATAAATCAAATTTGTACTCTGTGTGACAAACAGTCAACACAATGCCACCGAGGAGATGAGAGGATCCACCTTTAGCCAATCGGGTTGTAGAAAGGGAAATGTGAGATATTTGTGCAAGATTAGAGGTGATGGAGGAAACACAGAGAAGGGAACATGACGCTAGAGACATCAACGATGTAGAGAGTGAAGAAGTAGAAGTCGAAGAAGCTACAGGAGAGAATTTTTTTGAAGAATGCTTGCTTAGAGAAGTTTTTAGATTGGGATCTAGAGCCAAGATAGAGGTCCCAATATATGAAGGAAATTTGGATGTTTAAGAGCTGCTGGATTGGATAAGATCCATGGACAAATATTTTGACTATGAAGATGTAGATGAAGAGAAAATGGTGAGACATGTTGTCAGTAGGATAAAATGACATGCATCACTATGGTGGGATGAACTACAAGCTGAGAGGAGAAGCAAAGGAAAACAAAAGATAAATAATTGGGACAGAATGGTAGCCAAGATGAAGGCTAAATTCATGCCCAAATATTATCAGATCAATATGTTCAGGAATTTGCAGAACCTGAGGCAAAAAGGTATGACAGTTAAGGAGTACACAGAGGAGTTCTACAAGATGAACATCAGAACTTGACAAAGAGATAAAGATGAAGAAAACATTGTCAAGTATATAAATAGCTTCAGGTATGAAATCCAAGATGATATCAATAAGATGTCAGTAAGGATAGTGGAGGATGCTTATTAGTTTGCACTGAAGGAAGAGGAGAAGTTGACCAAAAAACAAATCCAGTGAGGTAGAGGTAAAATCCTAGTCACGAATGAAGGCAAGGGAGTCTCCCATGACAAGGCACATAAATCCAAAGATGAGACTGAGAAACCACATAGTCACTCGAAAAGAGGAGGAATTTATTGAGGAAGACAAGATGGTCGAAGAAGTTCTTCTAGAGGAAGAGGAATAAGTAGAGGAGAAGTAAGGTGTTATGTCCGTGGAAAGACAGGGCACATGTGTTGGGAATGTCCCGAGAAAAATAAATAAGGAGAAGGTGAAGCTGACATTTTGGAAGCACAGAGAAGGAATGTTGAAGCAGAGGGAGTAGAGGATGAAACATCCCTGATGTTGAGAAATTTTCTCTTCAAACCGGAGGTAGAAGCTGAAAATATAGTGCAGAGGAACAGTCTATTCAGGACAACTTGCAAGACTAAAGACAAAGTATGCAAGGTGATAATTGACAATGGGAGCACTGATAACCTAGTATCCATAGAGATGGTGGAGAAATTGGAGTTGGAGACAAATGCACACCCAAAACCATACAAAGTCTCATGGTTGCAGAAAGGACACCAGGTAATGGTTACTAAACAATGCTTGGTTGAATTTAAGATAGGAGGATATAGAGATGAAATTCTATGTGATGTAATTCCCATGGATGTATGCCATATTTTGTCGAGAAGACCATAGAATTTAGATAAGAATGTCATTCATGATGGGAGGAAGAATACATACACCTTGGAGAAGAATGGTAGGACACACATGTTGTTGCCAATAGAGGAGAATACATGAAAGAGGAAGCCAACACAAGCATACTTCTCATGAGTGGGAATGAACTCCTGAAAGTAGTTAAGAAAGAACAGGAGATGCAGTTTGTTGTGGTGAGGAAACCCAGATTTATTCTTACAAGTAATTCAATGGATGATTTTCCTGAAGAAGTTAAGGAATTGTTGGATAATTTTTCTGACATACTGATGGATGAGATACCTAACTCATTGCCACCCATAAAAAGTATCAACCATCATATTGATTTGATACCAGGAGCAAGTATGTCAAACAAAGAAGCATACAGACTGACACCTTGAGAGAATGAGGAGGTAAAGAACCAAGTCCAGGAATTGTTAGACAAGGGGTTGGTCAGAGAGAGCTTGAGTCCATGTGTAATACCAATTGTGTTGAGTCCAAAGAAGGATGGAGGATGGAGAATGTGTACAGACTCGAGAGCCATTAACAAGATCACCATGAGGTATATATTTCCCTTGCCAAGAATGGATGATTTAATGGATTTTTAAAGTGGAGTAAATTTATTTTCTAAGATAGATTTGAAAAGTGGATATCACCAGATAAGGATGAGAGAAGGCGATGTGTGGAAAACAAACTTTAAGACAAATGAAGGTTTGTATGAGTGGCTTGTTATGCCATTTGGATTAACAAATGCCCTGAGTACTTTTATGAGGTTGATGAATGAAATACTGAAAGATTTCATTGGAAAGTTTGTGGTTGTGTATCTGGAAGATATACTGATCTTTAGAAGGACTAAAGAGGAGCATTTGAGACACTTGACACTAGTGATGAGGAGACTACGGTACGATAAGTTATTGATAAATCTAAAGAAGTCCTCTTTTATGAAGACATAACTCATTTACTTGGGTTTTGTGATCTCTTCAAATGAACTGAAGATGGATCCAGAGAAGGTGAAATAAATCAAAGAATGGAAATCACCAAGGAGTATGTTTGAGGTAAGAAGCTTCCATGGATTAGCAAGTTTCTATAGGAATTTCATCAGATATTTCAGTGGAATTTGTGCACCGATGATGGATATATTGAAGAAGAAGCACAATTATTTTAAATGGACAGAGGATGCCAAGAGGATCTTCGATATACTGAAGGAGAAAACAATAGAACGACCAATTTTGATCTTACCAAATTTTGGAAAGACATTTCAAGTGAGATGTGATTCAAGTGGAGTTGCAATTGGAGTAGTTTTGAGCCAGGATAATAAACTGGTTGCCTATTTAAGTGAGAAGTTGAATGAGACCAAGAAAAAATACTCCACATATGATAAGGATTTTTATGCCATAATTCAAGCCTTGAAGAAATGGAGACATTAACTTGTTCCATAGGAATTTGTCTTGTATAGCGACAACCAAGCTTTACAATTCATAACTAGATAGGAAAAATTGAATCAGAGGCATGCAAAGTGGATTGAATTTATGTAGAATTTCACTTTTTTCATAAAACATATTGCTGGGAATGATACAAAAGTTGTTTATGCATTGAGGAGGAGATGTTTGATTCTACAGAATTTTCAGGTGAAGACCTTGGGGTTTGAACACCTTAAGGATATGTATTGTGATGATATAGAGTTCAAGGAAGCATACAAACCATGTGTAAATCCTATGCTGAGAGATAGGAGCCAATGGACAGAGTATATGATTCAAGAGGGATTGTTGTTCAAGGGAAATCCATTGTGCATACCAAAATGCTCAATGAGGGATAACCTTTTGAAGGAAAAGCATAGTGGGGGATTGGATGGACATTTCGACCATGATAAGACATTTTCACAGTTGAGAAGTTCATATTATTGGCAAGGTATGAAAAAATAAGTGATAATGTTTGTAAACAGATGCAGAATCTTCCAACATGCAAAAGGAAAAAGACAGAACATTGGATTGTATCAACCATTTCCAATACCATAGAGGCCTTGGGATGCAATAAGCATGGATTTTTTGTTGGGACGACCAAGAACACAAAGAGGATGTGATTCCATATTTGTGGTGGTGATTAGGTTTTCAAATATGACACACTTTATTCGATGCCAAAAAACCAATGACGCAACACATGTTGCAAATCTATTTTTCAAGAAAGTTGTGAGACTTCATGGACTACCCAGGAGAATTGTCTCAAACAGAGACACAAAATTTGTTGGTCATTTTTGGAGAACATCGTGGAAGAAGTTGGGGACAAATTTTTCCTTTAGCTCATCTTATCACCCTTAGACAGATGGGTAGCAGGGATGATTTTAAGGATGTAAATTTATTCTAAAATGTAGAAACCTTGGCGAATATTACTAATCCTTCATATGCCAACTATAAATGTTTGGAGATATTTTTAAAAAAATATTCAAATTTATAAGGATTTTATATAGTTTTTATAACATTTTGGTGATTTCTTAGGTAAAATAATTTTATCCTATAGAATTTGGGTGAATAATTTTTAGAATAGCGAATCATTTTTTGGGAAAAACAATGGAAAATTAGCCCATGAGCAAAATTTAGCCCCTAAAATAATACTTGATGGGCAGAATGAGGTGGTAAGCATAAGTTTGGGAAACTTATTGAGGAGTCTGGTCACTGAGCATCATAATTAGTAGGATCAGATTATGCCACAAGCAGAATTTTCATACAATGACTCACCCAACATGAGCACTGGAAATATCCCATTCCAAATACTATATGGAATGCAACCCAGGGGAGTATCTGAGTCGAGAGACTTGCAACAGAGTGAGATCAGAAGCGCTGGAGCAGAATATTTTGCTGCAGAAATGAAAAAACTCCATAGCCATATCAGAGGACAGTTGCATATCTCTAACCAAGAGTACAAGCGCAAAGTTGATCAACATCGCAGAGAAATTCAATTTGAATTAGGAGGTCAGGTTTTGGCACATCTCAGGAAAGAAAGGTTCCCTAGGGTAACATATAACAAATTGAAGATGAAGAAGATAGGGACATGTAAGATATTAAGGAAGTTTGGTGCAAACGCCTATGAGATTGAGCTTCTAGATGATGTGGGCATATCACCCATATTCAACGTTTTAGACCTGTACCCTTATAGGGAATATGACTCAGAGGGATCATAAATTCAAGAGAAGATTCAGTGGGAGAAACAAATGCCTATAGCAGAAAAACAACAGATGGAGAAGATCATTGATCAGAGGATTAGCAGGAAGGCCAGGAGGAAGACCCATATTTAATATATGGTCAAGTGGAAGGGACACCCAATAAAATATGCAAGTTGGGAAAATGAAGATGATATCTCGAAGCATGGAAAGTCGGTGCAGGAGTTCATGGACATGAGTGCATAAATTTTTTTCTTGATGCAACCCCCCCTTTCTCTCCTAAGGGTTACACGACCTCCCGGTAAAGGATATTTAACTCCAAGTTGAATTGGCTCTCTGAGACCTTGATTGTCTCACTTACGAACTACCATGAGTCCTTTCGGTCCTCTGTTGTAGGTTCTATGGAACCCGTGACCTCCTTCCTCGTGTGACTGAACTCTCAGGTTTCAGGCACGAGCTCTCTTCTCGTTAGCCCCATGTTGCATGTGACCTCGGGCTATGTCCCTGTGTAAGAGAAAAATTGTGGGCATGTCCAAGAGTGGTTTAGGATCAACCACTTTTCTCCCTCCAATTTACCTCCAGTTTCCACATACCTCTTCACTGATACTGTGGAATTGTGGCCCGCCCTTAAACTTTTAACGTTCGGGCATTTTCTGGCCCCACAATCGAGCGTGTCCATCAATATTATGATCTTGATGGTTCTTCTGGACTGATGGTTGAGATCTGCCTCTTCCAAACCAACGATTCAGATCTAATTCTCCTGAATCGGGTGGTTGATATTTACTTTGGGTCTTTACCCAGAGACCATAGATTTATGCCACCTTCCCTCTTGATCAGATGATTGAAATTTACTTCAGGTATTTACGTGGGATCCACAGATTCACACCATCTGTTCTTCATATCTTATGGTTTAGATCTACTTCAGACGATTCGGCGCTTGATATTTCCTTCGAACGATTGGATGGTCCCAAATTACTTCGGGACTTCAGAACTTTGGCAAGTTCCCTCTCTTGCATGTGCATAATGCTAAGGCTCATGAAACTTGATTTGATTGGATGGTTGTTGGTCCTCTGAATCGGTGATCCAACGAACACTATCGCTCTCCCTCCTAAGCTTCCAAATTCCTCTGACTTAGAATAATTTCTAGGTATCCAAAGGCCTCACCCTTTGTTCCTCCTACGAGTTTGTTTCTTGGACCTTGTATTCATTTATGGAAAGTTCTATCCCTTCTGAGATTTCATCAATGGACTTTGAATTCACCCTAGCACACACTTTCACTCTGTGTGCAAACTTGCACTGGTTCTCCCTGAGTTTTCAATTTACTCAGTCTTTAAGGGACTCGACCCTTCTGCGTATTTCAAAAGACTTTATGGTGCCCTCCTGGCATAGTCTACGCTAAATATCCTGAGATTTCAACCTTGAAACAAGTTTGCCTCTACACGCACTCCTTGCACTTAGTATGCACACTTTGCATACAAAAGTTCCACGTTATCTCTTTTGATCTTCGAGTCAAAAAAGACTCTCTTACACGTACTCCTTGCATTCAGTATGCACTCCTTACATAACTTACAGAAGAGAATAACTGAAACTCATACTAACATCTTACAGTTTCAGATACTCGAAATGAAAACTCATTCATTAATGAAAATAACGATAATAGGGAATAGAAAACAGTAACAACACTATGCATTTGGATCAATTTTCCTCTATTATATTCATTCAAAAGTAAATGGCTACAACTATGATCAAACAACAACTAAAAACTCAGAATTTTCCTACTAACTCACATCAGCGTCATTTGGGTGTACAAAACCTTTATTTATCTCAGAGGGCTCTTAGGGTTTCCCTTGACTACTCGTTTACTTAAAAACGAAAACCTAACTGCTACCTAAGTTTGATTACATTCAAGGCTAGGAGTGAAACTCCCAGATCCCTCCTGATCTATAGCTTCCAAGCGCTTGATCTTCTTCCGTTTTTCCAATCAGCTCCAAAATATTCACAGTAACTCCTAGCGTTTCAGATTCTGAAATGATCCCCAGGAGTTGAGTTTTCCTGCCATGTGTGCTCGCTGACAATGCTCCTACATCATTGTATAAAATTAAAATCCATCCCAATCATAGTTTGGTTTTGTTTTAATCTTGCGTAAAAATGAAAACAATCTCAAGCTTAGTCTTTGTTCTTTCTCGTGCTCTTAAATCAATGAGAATGTAACTAAGTAAACTTTTAGCACTTTTTTCAGACTCGTAAAGGTTATACAAAAAAGGAAACCCTATGGAGTATCCTTTAAGATCTTTTCAAGCTCTTTAAAAACGAAAAGATAGTCGAGCGATCTTGTTCTTTTCACGCTAGTAAAAGCACTTGAAGAAAATGTTTGATGAGTGGTAGATTATCTTTTTTTCGGTCTTTTCATACTGATTTATGAAAAATGACATTTTGGAGTTTTCTTTAAGTGTTTTTCAGACTCTCTAAACATGAACAACCCCTGATTTTTCTTTCTTTGGACTTGTAAAAAAAACATTGAAAGGCCCATATGGGACTGAACCACTCCTTCCTAGGGTTTGTTAAACATGTGCCAAGGGACTCGTCTGAAGGATGATCTTATAGTTCAAGCATATGTTATCCTCCTCAATATTGTGTAAAAATAAAGAGGTACTTTCCAGAAATGGTGGGGGAAAAGATTGGGAAAGAAATGTATCTAAACCTGTATTCTATGGAATATTCTCTTTTGAACATGACATCCTTTCACTCGCTTTGTGTCTAGGTTGGAAAATTCGCTTGTCTCTTGATCATACTCCTTTATAATATTACAAATTGGTATGTGATCCATGTTGTTGAGTCAGTGTTTCCAAGACAATTGTCATGTCGTCAGTATGTTCAAAGAGAATTTCAACCTGGAAAGCCTTCTATTGTGTCGACCATTTCTACAGTCCTTAAGCCTTGTATTGTGTCAGCCATCCCTGAGTCAGTAGTGAATCACTTGTTACTCTAATCTACTTCAAATCTTTTTACTGTTTTGTGTCATTGATGGGGGATACCTTAAGGCCCTCATGTGACGATTCTTTTCATGTTGACTTCAACTCATTATCTAGGAATTAGACTTATAAACTATTTGGTACCTTGGAACTTGCATGCCTCAATGGCAGGTTTCCTCACATTCGACAATGGGTTTTCATTACTGACCCGTGATTGGGAGATTCTACCAAGTGTTTGACTTCAGCTCATAAATTAGCACTTGTTGGATTGTACTAGTGTAGCTTGGGATTCATTGACATTAATGATGATTTCCCTCTCACTTTTTAATGGTATACACTAAGGATCGGTAATCAAGTTGTTTCTACCATGTTCAACTTCAACACATGTATTCTCATGGTTAGATTCGTACTATAGAGTGATGGAAATGAAGACCCTGAATCTTTTTTGGCAGATTCAGGTTGTGTTGGAGTATATTTAGATTGTATTTTTTCATAGATCCACAGTGTATGTCTTGTGGCTATGTTCAAATTTGATTCTTTAACATATAGATCCATAGTGTATTTTTGGTGGCTATGTCCATATTTGAGTCATATTGGCATGGATCCATAGTGCATGTTTGGTGGCCATGACCTGTCTTATTTGACATGGATCTGTGTATGTCATCATTTATGATTTAAGTCATTTATATTGTGACTATGGGAATTCCTACCTCAGTGATGATATATTATTGTACTGTATTTCCTTGTCTGTTGGCAGGTTTCTGACCGACCTATTCCTTGCTCCCTACACACACTTGGAAAAGTATTTCAGCTATCACTTTGTTCTAAATTCATACTTTGGGGGGATTACTGTTACACATAATTTTTGTGACCCCTATGACTGTTAATTATGTACACCTATCCTTTTTATTTAGAAGGATCAATGGCATGAATCCCTGAAGTAAAATGAAGACACATTTTCCCATAAAGATGAAAATTATCTTTTCCTTTGTAAAAAACTTATAAAAAGGGATCATCACACCTTGCTTAGTGTTAAGGGTGCGACGATATAGGATCATTTCAGGTTTCACCACAGTGTCCTGTGACGTAATCGCATTTTTCTCGATGTTAAGGGTGTGACAATTTTCGTACAAAGGAAAAATAAGAATTTCTCGAAAGTTCTAGAAGAGAAGCTTCGAGGATGAGGCAGCCTCCGATCGGTTTGGATCTGAGTTGCATCATTTTTCTCATGGGATCATCCTAACCTCCTCACTCTATCCTTTTCATCTTATAAAAGGAGAGGCGTTCTCATTGGTAAAGTTAGCTTGATTCGGTTTTTTAAGTTAGCTTGGAGCTTGATGAGTTTTGATAGACTTTTGATTTTTTTTGTCAAGATAGATTGTTAATACCTCAAACTTACAGTCTTAGAATCCTTAGAGAAGAAGTGTGTTGGAAGAAAGGAACTATTTCAAGGGACCTTACAACATCAAGGCATTAGTTGTATTCTCCTTTTCATATCTTTCCCATAAAATTTGTCTTATTTTATAGTATGACTCCTTGATCACATACATAGGTTTTGTTGAGTACACGTTGTTTCTTTCACTTTGTTGGATTGTGCCTTTTTTATAGGTTCAACATCCCATAATCCTTGGAATGGAGAGAGAATGACACTAGCGAGGAAAAACGACATTTAAAAGGTATGCCACTTATCTCTTGTTAGTTAGTATGCTTGATAATTAAAACTTAGGGAAATTTTTATATTCTGTATTGTTTTGTTCTAGTTTTGGGGTGAAATTAGGGATATTTGTTTGTGTCTACACTTACCGATTTGTCTGATAACAACAAGAATGAGTTCATCTCAGAAAACATCATTCCAAAGTGGGGAAAAGATAGCATATGCTAGATTTCACTCTTGCATAAGCACAAGCTCATCTCAAACAAAATCATTCCAACGTTGAGGAATGATAGTGCATGTTATCTTTCCCTCTAACAAAATCATAAGCACATATAAAAAAAAATATTTCAAATTGGGGGAAAGCTAGCGCTTATGTATTTCCCCTTTTCCCAAACACAAACAAATATCAAGCAACATCATTCCATTGTGAGGGAAAGCTAGCGCATTTTATATTTTTCTCTTGCAAAACCACAAACACATCTCTAACAACATCATTCCATTGTAGGGGAAATCTAGCGCATGATAACTTTCCATGTTGCAAAATTTCATCTCAAACAAAATCATTCCATTGTGGTGGAAATATAGCATGTGTTAACTTTCTCTCTTGCACAAGCTCAAGCACATCTCTAACAACATCATTTAACCATGGAAGAAAGCTAGTGCATGCTAGATTTGCTTCTTGCAAAAGCACAATAATTTCTTCAACAAATATTATTCCATTGTGGGGGAAAGATAGGGCATGCTAGCTTTCCCTCTTGCACAAACACAGGTGCAGATCGAATAATATCATTCCACCATGGGGGAAAGATAGTGTGTGCTAGCATTCTATCTTGCACAAGCACAAGAACATAACGAAAAACATCATTCAACCATGGGGTAAACCTAGCGCATTCTATCTTTGCCTCTTGCAAAAGTGAAAGTACATATCTAATAACATCATTCCACCATGTGGTAAAGCTATAAGTGCGTGCTATCTTTCTCTCTTTCATAAGAAGAAGCACATCTCCAACAAAATCATTTGACCGTGGTGCTAAGCTAGTGCATTTTAGATTTCTCTCTTGCACAAGAACAAGTTTATATCAAATAACATTATTCAACCATTGGGGAAAGCTAGCGGTGCTAGCTTTCCCTCCCTCACAAACACAAATTCACATCAAACAATATCATTACATCATTGGGGAAGGATAGTGCGTGCTAGATTTTCGTTTTGCACAAACACAAGACTTTATGGAACAAGATTATTCCACCATGTGGGAAATCTATCAAATGACATCATTGAACCACCATGGGGAAAGCTAATGAATGCTAGATTTCCCTCCTTGAAACACACAAGTTCATCTAGAACAACATCATTCCAAAGTGGGGGAAATCTAGTGTATGCTAGTTATCCCTCTTGTAGAAGCACAAGTGCATCTCCAACAATATCATTCCAACATCGGGGAAACCTAGTTTGTTCTACCTTTCCCTCTTGTAAAAGTCCAAGCACATCTCAAACAACATCATTCCACTATGGGAGAAAGCTAGTGCGTGATAGATTTCCCTTTTACACAAGCACACACGAATATCCAACAACATCATTCCACCATGTGGAAATATAGTGCATGCTACCTTATTGTGTTTCACAATCACAACCACATCTCAAACAACATCATTCCATTGTGGAGATAAGCTAGCATGTGCTAGCTTTCCATTTTGCAAGTGCATCTTGAACAACATCATTCCATTGTGGTGGAAAGATAGTGTGTTCTATATTTCTCTCTTATGCAAGCACAAGCACATCTCGATCAACATCATTCGACCACGGGGGAAAGCTAGTGCATGCTATATTTCCCTCTTGTAAAAGCACAATTACATATTGAATAACATCATTCCATCACGTGGGAAAGCTAGTGCATGACATATTTCTCTCTTATGCAAGAACAAGCACATATTGAACAATATCATTCCATTGTAATAGAAAGCTAGCGCGTGCTAGATTTCCATATTACACAAGTGCATCTCAAGTAACATCATTCCATTGTAGGAGGAAGCTAGCATGTGCTAGATTTTTCATTTGCACAAGCACAAGAACACCCTGAACAACATCATTGGACCATGGTGGAAAGATAGTGTATGCTAGTTTTTCCTCTTGCAAAAGAACAAGTACACATATAATAGAATTATTCCACCATGGGGGAAATCTAGTGCGTGCTAGATTTATTTCTTGCACAAGCACAAGTGCATATCGAATAACATCATTCCAACATGGGGAAATATAGTGTGTGCTAGATTTCCCTCCTTCACAATAACAAGTTCATTTTGAACCACACCATTCTAAAGTGTTGAAAACATAGTGCATGTCAGGTTTCCCTCATGCCAAAGCACAAGCACATATCAAACAACATCATTCCAATGTCAGGGAAAGATAGCACGTGCTATCTTTCCCTCTTACAAAAGTGTAAGCACATCTCAAAAAACATCATTTAAAATTGGGAGAAAGCTAGTATGTTCTAGATTTCCCTTTTTCCCAAACACAAACGAATCTCTAGCAACATCATTGCATCATATGGAAAGCTAGCACGTGCCATATTTCTTCCATGTTGCAAATGCACAAGTGCATCTTGAAAAACATCATTCTGTTGTGAGGGAAAGATAGCACGTGCTAGATTTCCATATTGCACAAGTGCATCTCAAGCAACATCATTCCATGGAGTCAAAAAGACCAAGGATGGAAATGCAACGAAGAATAAGAAATGATGTGTTTTTTCATTTAACTTGAATAGGAGTGTCGCTTCAATCGATTAGAACCATCGTATGGAGCAGGTTTAGGAATTTGCAAAAGAGTGTCTGTGTTAGATTTAACCCATGCACAACTGAAAACACATCTCTAACAACATCATTCCATTGTAGGGGAAAGCTAGCACATCCTAAATTTCCATGTTGCACAAGTTCATCTCAAACAACATCATTCCATTGTGGGGGAAATCTAGCGTGTGGTAACTTTCTCTCTTTCACAAGCATAAACACATATTCAGCAACATCATTTGACCATGGAAGAAAGCTAGCGCATGCTAGCTTTTCCTCTTGCAAAAGCACAACCATTTATTCAACAAATAGTATTCCACAGTGGGGGAGATCTAGGGCATGCTAGATTTCCCTCTTGCACAAGCACAAGTGCATATCTAATAACATCATTCCACCATGGGGGAAATCTAGCATGTGCTAGCATTCTACCTTGCACAAGCACAACCACGTCTCGAAAAACATCATTCAACCATGGGTAAATCTAGTGCATGCTAGATTTGCCTCTTGCAAAAGCACAAGTGCATATCTAATAACATCATTCCAATGTGTTGTAAATATAGTGCATGCTATCTTTCTTTCTTTCATAAGAATGAGTATATCTCCAACAACATCATTCGACCGTGGTGTTAAGCTAGTGCATGTTAGCTTTCCCTCTTGCACAGGCATAAGTTTATGTCAAATAAAATTATTACACCATGGGGGAAATCTAGCACGTGCTAGTTGTCCCTCCCTCAAAATCACAAATTCATCTTTAACAACATCATTACACCATCGGGGAAGGCTATCACATTCTATATTTTCATTTTGCACAAACACAAGGATTTCTGGAACAATATTATTCCACCATGTGGGAAAGCTATTCAATAACATCATTGAACCACCATGGGAGAAAGCTAGAGCATGCTAGCTTTCCCTCCTTGACACACACAAGTTCATCTAGAACAACATCATTCCAAAGTGGCGGAAATCTAGTGCATGCTAGCTATCCCTCTTGCAGGAGCACAAGTGCATCTCCATTAATATCATTCCAATGTCGGGGAAACCTAGCTTGTGCTACCTTTCCCTTTTACAAAAGTGCAAGCGCATCTCAAACAACATCATTCCACTGTGGGGGAAAGCTAGCGAGTGATATATTTCCCTTTCACACAAGCACAAACGTATATCCAACAACATTATTCCACCATGTTGAAAGCTAGTGC